>BPLS01000170.1:786669-800055 GCA_019656275.1 Rhododendron kiyosumense | reverse complement strand
CGAGGTTGGGTGTGTATGGCTTGGTTATCCGCGGTACGGAGCCAATGCTAAAGATTTTGAAAGGCTTGGTTATCCGCGGTACGGAGCCAACGCTAATGATTTTGAAAAGATTGTTTTGTAAGTGAAAATGACTGACACGGTCTACGATGAGTCGCGTAGGAGACATCGGGAAATCTTGGACACCAACGATAGACGATTAACGATGTATGATTGTTAGTATTGTTTACCGTCGTAAGGTCGGTGGGTAAGGATTTCCTATTGAGCGTTGTAGCTCATGGCGTTGCCTTTTTGGTGACCCTGACATATTATATCGGTGGCGACGCTGGTATAATGTGTCAGACCTTGTAGATGATCAAGATGAACCGTTCACTTGGAGGCGTCCGGAGCTGAGGAGCTGGCTAGGATGAAGAAGCAAGAGGAGCCGTAGAGTAGGAACCTTAGTTTCCTTTTGTTGTCCTATTTTGTATTTCAAAAGCTCTTACGAGAGTTATGATGTAATAACGAGTTGGACTCACTTCATTTTTATAATAAAATGTTTATTTAACGTACCCTAATTTTGGGGGCGTTACATATATATTAGACTTAACGGTGGAAAGCGGAAATTGTACCCAATAAATACAAGTACCCATAGACAGTGATCATAACAAGATAAAAACACAAATTTTATAATACTCAAAACAACAAGTACATCATAGACGGCTTATAAGCTGGAGCTTCCTTCTACAAGCTAAGACGGATACACATAGATGGCTTAAAATAGCCAAATCTTACTGCTTCATGATTACAATAAAAGGTCCAACTACTACTAGAGCCTTCCTAGCCATTCTAGAAAATATCGGGGAATTCAACCCTATAAGTGCCTATGTCGGTCTCATAGGGTGGTGGCGGCACATCTCCAAAGTCAGCAGGTATGTCCATGTAATGGGGCATAGCCCATTCGGGCGGTAACTCCCCGTAAATCAACACTTCCTCATTGTCGGACTCCCAACCCATTGGGTCCTCATCATATGAATCCTCCCATTCGTCCTCGGAATCGTCATCGTCAGATGGTAAGTCTGGATTTGGCATTGCCATTAGATGTTGCCAATCTGCCTCGTTAATTGGTGGGTCGTGAAACTCCTCGGGGTCTTCTTCCTCAGGGTCCTCCTCTTCGGGATTCTCCTCGGGATCCTCCTCTTTAGGGTCTTCCTCAACTTCTACGTTGTTGGGAGGTGCAATGGCCACTGCTTCGTCATTGTTTCCTTCCACTACGAAATTCACGTTACTGAGAGGTGCGATTTGGACTAGGACAGGTATGGCGTCAACCACATCCTCCTCCTCCTCATTAATGGGGTGGATGAGGGTGCCATGCTCCTGGTAGAAGTCATGAGTGTAGAGGAAGGCATAAAGGAAGTAGGGATCATCCACTAGTTGATGTGTCATGGATCTTACGGTGCTTGCGAGTTGGTGAGCTTCAGTTAGAAGGTTGACTTGGTAGGGACTCAAGTGATTTATCTACAATAAAGGGTACTATCTATTAGACTTATTAACAAGGGCATGCATAATAACAAGTCTTTTATTCAAAGCGTAACCAAATACAACTTAGATAGTGGGGATCCTATTTCTTAACGTCCTACATCCCAAAGGATTACAACGGTTACTAATTTATTGGGATGCCTTAAGTCCTCTTTGATCCTCGATATCGCCTTATTTTGCCAGGTTTCTCCTCCTTAGTTATGACGCCTTCGTTGCTGTTGGCTTCTTCCTCCTCGTTTCCTATCTCGGAGTTTGGCATTGAGGGTAGGACATCAAAATACTCATAGAAGTTGGATAATATAGGAAACATTTCTGGAAACCAAGGGTCTTTCTCAACGGGAATCGGGGTATTCTGTTGAACTCTTATGAAGTCAAATTGTTCTGCACGTACTGTGGCAATGAAGTTGGGATCTTCTAAGTGCTGAGCTGTTATTCTTTCTACGACATTTCTAGGTTGATAGGCTTCAACTAACAGATCGATCGAGGTTTTCATCTATAAGAAAAACTTCATTAGTACGTTTTGAAAATAAAATAGTTTTTGGTAACAACTATAGGGAAAACTTTTCAGGTTTCTACATTCCACATTCGATCGTTGATTTAAGTCATCATCCAATTGTTCAGGAATTCCCAACTCGGCTGTATTGTCAATTCCGCGCCTTGCTTCAATCCGAAGATTGTTTTGACAGAATTTCACCCAATTTGGGACGGTAAACTTAAACTGAATTCACGTTTGTGCAACGGTCAAACTTATCTCATGGTTCTACATGATTCTACCCATTCTACCCATGGCCGAGGTTTTGAACCTAAAGCTTTGATACCAAGTTGTAACGCCCCTAATTTTAGGTACGTTAAAGGGATAATTTATTACAGAAATAAAGTGAGTCACTGCTCATTATTACAACATAACTCTCGTAAGAGTATTTGAAACACAAAATAGGAAACAAAAGGGAATTAAGGTTCCTAACTACGGCTCCTCTTGTTCTTCCATCCTAGCGAGTTCTTCGGCTCCGAACGCCTCCAAGGTGAAGAGTTCGCTCTATTCATCTATCAAGTCTGACATATTATACCGGCATCGCCACCCATATAATATGTCAGGGTCACCACAAGGTAACACCATGAGCTACGAAGACTCAATATTAAAATCCTACTCACTAACCCTTAATTTATGAACATGAATCATAATAACACATCGATTTCCACATGATACGTATATAAACAACTATAAAAGACAATAACATCTACAATCGCTTTATAACTAACGTTGTTGTTCATCTTCTTTGACTCATCGTAGACGTGTTGTTATTTCCACTTTCTTTTCTTAAAAACCCTTTTTTAACTCACCCAACCTCGGTTCCGCCGTTTCGGGTTTCCAAGTATCCTTACAATGGTTCTGCCGCACCAGGTTCCCATTGGCACACATTGCATTGGCTCTGTACCGCGGATAACCAAGCTACTCACCCAACCTCGGTTCCGCCGTTTCGGTCTCCCGAATATCCTCACAATGGTTCCGCCGCACCGGGTTCCTATTGGCGCACACACACACAGACACAACTCACATAATACCCTCAAAATGGTCATTATGTAGTGTCAAAAATATTTCCATCGTCGGAAAACACATTCTTCTTGTTAAACCACACATTCTTCTTTTTAAACACATTCTGAGAGACCTCGCAACGCATATTTTGAGGACCTGGAATGAGGTATATCCCCGAAACTTGCTATTCCTTTCATTTCAAGTTATATGTATTTGAGTAGAATCGAATAGGCTACGATAGTTCTTAACACATGCACGCATAACTTGAACCAACCATCTTTATTAGAATTGATTGCCTAGAACTTGAAAATGAATTTTTGTATGCAGAATCGTTCCTCTATTTCTGTCTTTGTACTTGAAGCAGAAAAAGGGGAAGCAACGGGACATTCATGGCCACAGAGGCGCGAGTGACTCTTTAGCACTATACGAGGGGTTGCTTGAGAGAGTGAGGTAGTTGGTAGATGAGGCGTGCTTTGGCCAGTTTGCACGGATCTTGACACCGGTCAAGAATGACCATGTGGTCCTCGTTGCACTTGCTGAGCGGTGGAAGGATACTACCAACACCTGTAGAGACCCCAATTTGGCCTAACGATTATTTTAAGTCCCACTTTGGGACCATCCCGATGATGAATGGATACAGTGATTATTGATTGACTTCTCGTGAACCCATGGACTTATGATGAGTATTTTTAGCCACTTAGAGGACCCAATCTAGAGCCAAATAGCCTTTCAGAATGAAATACAGTATTCTAGGAAAATCTATCTTTCGGCCGTAACATTGATCTCACCGCCTCAACATCATTCTTTTACCCGTGAAACATGTTGCTTGAAAATCTCCCTAAGAGATTGATTCCTCGGTAGCCAGATCAATTCTTCGGCTGCCAGAACTATCCTTCGGCCGCCAGATTGTCTATTTTTCAGATTCTGGAATGTTCTGTCATACGTTTGATCCGATCCTCAAAACTCTAGCAACCTTTCTCTGATGCGTTTGGGCTACCAAAGCAGAATTGTCTAGAGATCTTATTGCCCTAGAATTCCTTATTGATTCATGCCATTTGCTTGGCCGGAGTGAGTCACCAATTGCCTATATAAAGGGCCCTTAGGGTTCCGAAATTAATAGGTTCATATACCCTCTTTAGCCACGAAACTTTGCATATATACTCTCTCATATCCCCTCTACAAAAACCCTAATTTTCCGAAGGCAGCCACGATCCGACGATTAAACCTCGAAGTATAAACCCTAACCCTAGGGTTTTCAAAAAGCAAATCAATCAATCCCTTCTAATCCAAAGCAATCAAGCAACTGAGGGATTAATGTGGTGAGACCTAGGGCCCTGTGGTTTGATTTAATTTCAGTTTTTAAACATTAATCGTAGCATTTTGATTTTCTGCTAATCTTTTAGTCTAGTGTGAGGAAGAACATCGGCTAGGAAATCAATCCTTCGGCCGATACATCGACCCAGTGAGATTCCTCGGCCGTGACATCTATTCACCGGTTGAGGAATCTATTTTCCTAGAACAGTTTATCTTTTATGCTTATCTTGATACATGCTTTCATTACCATTCTAGCTCATCTTCTCAACAGTTAAAGGCTAAATAACGGGATTATGTGTTTAGATTTAAATAAAGCAAAACTAGTCATATGGAGAATGATTATGGGCCAGTCTTATGATTGGGCAAAGAGGGATGCCTAACACCTTCCCCTTATTGTACTCTGGGCTCCCGTACCTAGAATCTCTAATTGTTTTTCCCAGTTTTATAAACTAGGTGGCGACTTTGTTTTGATGATAACTGCTATCGTATGGCGATGTTCCTAGCCATGGGAATATCCACAATTTTGGTTTATAAAGCAAACAACCAAACAAATAGTAACGATCAATCTGTATGGCGATGCCCCACTTTGGGAGGTGTCTACAGTTTTTGGTGACTCTGCTGGGGACTTCAAAGCCATAACCAGAAAATTCGACATTAGACTAATACATGCTTTATCTAATTCTTCAATCATTTGCATCGAGCGGGCAACCTCATTGAGTTCACATAATATCTACCATACTCCACAGTCACTTGTACCTAGTAGAATATCAAAAAAGGAATCATCGATTAACGCCTATGATGGGCTGGTGAAAGGACTGGTGCGCTTTCGACAACGGAGCACCCTTGAGACTACCCAAACCTTACATGTGTTAGAGAGTCATAGAACTTATCAAAATAAGACAGGAACCCGCAGGTTAAGGAATTTTCCTGCATTTTTCTTTGAAGTTCTTCCTCACACTTTGTATCTTTTGTTGCTGTAACATCTATTTCTGTGCAGAAGGATTGAGATTTTTAGCCCAAATCCTAACCCTACACAGCCAAGTACTGACTTGCAGGTATTTTACATTTAAGGTGGCACGATAGGTAGACTAAAGAAGCAACCACAGCCAGTTTTATACTCTTATAACACCCGAAGCCACGCCAAACAGAGGTCTTTACAGCCATCCCGACTGTCATCCTCGCCTGTCAAAACACTTTCACCGCAACGATCCTAATCACTTTCTGGGACTTCGCGGTCATCTTCTCAATGAACCCGATCATCTACCAATCCTCAAGCTTCTCCAAGCTATCCTCCCACTCCCATTTCAAAAATGGCAGACAATGACGCCATTATAGCTGAACTCTGAGCTCAAATTACTTATTTACTAGCCGAAAAAGCAACAAGAGATGCTGAAGACAAGAAAGACGAAGAAGAAGAAGTAGAGAATCCTCATGAAGTGGTATTGGCAGAAAATCCTGAATTGGCCAAGCAAGTCAAGGAGATCAAACACGTCTTGGCCCGTTCCCAAGGGGACCAAATTCTGGACTTTGAGGGACTTTGCTTTTTTCCAGATTCTTAACTACCTGAGAAATTCAAAATGCCAAATATTGAGAAGTTCAACGGAACTGGTAACCCAATCAGCCATGTCCGCCATATTATCAACATCCTAAAGCCAATGGGTTTGAGTGATGAGCTCATCGCTCAATTATTTCAAAGGACTCCCACTGGAAACACCCTGGTTGGTTTCTCACATAGGAATTTGTGCACTACCAAAGTTGGCCACAAATTGCCAATGCTTTTGTCAAGCAATACGCATACACTGTCCAAATTGAGCTAACCTCCCAAGATTTGGAGATGACCAAGCAAGAGTTAAGTGAAGACTTTGCTACCTTTATCTCTAGAAGGAGGGAAAAGTTGCCAAGATGAAGAACCGTCCCTCTGAGGAAGATCAAATGAGGATAGTTGTCAAGAATTTTCAATCCAAATATCTCAAGTATATCTACACTCAAGCTATCACTGATTTCAAACGCCTATATGCTACTAGGCTACAGATTGAAGAAGGGATCAAACTGGGGCTCATTGAGAAAGAAGAAGCTCCTCCACCCAAGAAAACCTTTCCAACCCGCACATCTCATGCCTCCGTAAACGCTTTTAACCCAGCCTCACATCAAGACATTTTCCAAGTTAGCTTATCCCAAAATTCGAGTCGCCCCCACCGCAACTTTGACCCTCTCTATATGACCTCATCCCAAGCCTTAGCCATTTTGAACCGTCAAGGGCATCTCAAGCCCTAAGCAACCCGCCTCCTCAGCCATCTTATGGCCTAAACTATGATGCCAACAAACAATGCGCTTACCACCAACACCCTGGGCATGAGACGGACCGTTGCATGCGTCTCCGTCATGATATCTAAGATCTTATTGATAGCCAAGCTATAAAGCACCCCAACCCAATGTACAATTCAACCCTCTCCCCATTCACAATGCTGAACCACCACCTTGAAACATCAATCTTATAAGCCTATCTTACAACTCCACATATTATCCTACCTAATACATTATCCCCAATACCCAAGCCAAACCATCTTTGATCTTCCCTAAGGATAATGGGTGTTTTGAAGAGGAGTCCAACTTTCCCTACATCTATGCAATTGACAATGGGGATTGGTGGTTAGAAATGTGCCAAGCCCTGCCAAGCGATTAGAAAACTAAAAGAATTGAGCCAGCTGACCCCTAGGGCACCCAAGAAGAAGAAATAGGCCATCTCACTCAAAGTGAAAGAGTGTACAAACCTCCTAAGCTCAATGAAGAAAGCTCTGCCACAACCTGAGTAATGGAAAAAGAAGAGGAAAGTCAAATGGTGGAACCTGAAAAAGACATGGTCTTGAATCAACTGAAGAAAATCTAAGCTGATAAATCTATCTGGGGATTGCTCATATCTTTTTATGAGCATTGTAATTCCTTCGTCAAGACCTTAGGAAAAGCTAAAGTTTCCATCGATATCACCCCTAAGGATTTGGTAGGATTCATAAAGGCCCTGAAACCAACAATAGCTTTCACTGACAAGGATTTGCCTCCTGAAGATCCTGCACATAACAACCCCTATACATGTCCCTCAAGTGTCTTACTAAATGGATCCCGTTGGTTTGGTGGATAATGGATCCGCTTTGAATGTGTGCCCTCAAAGAACCCTCAACAAGCTGGGAATAGGCACCGCCAACATACGTCCTTCAAGCCAAAGTGTGAGAGGATACGACAATTCAAAAAGAAGAGTGGTTGGATGTGTTACCCTACCATTGGAAGTGGAAAGGATCAAGAGAGATGTGGAATTCCATGTTATGGACATACCAGCCACCTTCAATCTTTTGCTGGGAAGGCCTTGGCTACATGATGCTGGGGCAGTACCTTCCACTTTACATCAAAAGGTTAAGTTTGTAGCAGATGGAAGGATCGTGAGCATCTTAGGGGACTCATCAATCTAAGCTCATTTCGATACACTTGTGCAAGAAGTGGGAGCCGAGGCAGAGGAAACTTTTCTTATTGGGTTTAGTCTTGAAGAAGCAACTGCCGTGCAAGCTTTGATCGCTGAAAGAAGTTTCTACGTAAGCACCCCCGCCATACGAATAATGAAGAAGCAGAACTACTTCCCTGGATTGGGTTTAGGCAAAAGATCACACGGCATCCCACAAATGGTTGACTTCCTGCACAATCAATACGCCTTTGGTCTTGGCTACACCCCGACAGAGACCGAGATAGAAAAGAAAAAGAAAGAAAGCATGGAAAAGGTTAGGGTAAAAGGAAGCATAATCATGGAAAAGGTACTTAAGGTCCCAAAAACACTCAATGGTTGGTTTGTGAGAGAAGGTGAGGACTTCCCATTTTGTGGCTTCGCAGAAACATGGGAAGATCAAACCACCAAGCAAAGGTATCTTGGGATGCAAATCTTCTTCGATCAAGAATGGACTGATAGTGACATGGAAGAAGAACCAACAAACTCATCTCCCGTCCCCAAAGACTGGATCGAGGTGCTAGCTGGGTTTGATCTAAAGATTTTGTTTGGCAAAGAAGAGGGTGAAAAAGAGTATAAAACTGTGGAAGGCAAGGAAAAAGGAGCAAACCCCGAGATACTGCAGTAATTGCAAGGTCATGACATGACAAAAATATTAAACATTACTTTTATTTCCTAAATCAAGCTAGGACATGTTTTGGGCTCCTGTTTGGGCATTTCTTTAAATGAATTCCTGTTATTATGCTTAATGAATGATTTAGATCTTGAATTGCAATTGCCAATACACTACAGTCTCTTTGCCAAAGAAAGGAGATTTTACGAATCAAATTCTTTATGTTGTCGACAAGCAAGAAAGAGAAGACGAGCCTTAATTGCTTAGAACCAGGTTTTTGTCAAAACTTAGAAAGAAGACATTATCCCCGTGATCAAAGTTAGCTTGCCCATTGTGAAAGTACAAACACATAGGAGAGTCAGAAAAATATCTCCACCAAATTCTTCTCTAAAACACTAAAACCCTCTTGTGAGAAATGCTCGCAAAAGCAAGAGCAAAGGCCTGCTAGGGCAAGAAACTGCGAAAGCGTAGCCTAGGCAAAAGTTAAGGCATTCAAAGAAAAGCTCGCTAGGGACTCAACCTCCATTAGGTAACCTAGGCAAAATTTAGAGCATGTGGAGAAAAAAACCAAGAGTGGAAACCCAACCTCAAAGGTGGTGTTATTTGGAACTACGTAAAAGGCCTGATTCCTTGATTGGGATGCGTAGGCAATCTCACTTTGAGATGTGGCCCAAACATTTGGAGAAAAGGAAAAACGTCAAGAGATTTGTACTCAATGATAAGCACAGCTAACCCTGCGTATTGAGCTTGCAAAAGATGAGCTTATTCATTTTTCAATGAATTTGACAAAAACCAAAAGTCGCAAGAGTCGTTGCTCGCCCCCTTTGACTCAAGGGTCATTGATATAAAGGACAAGATATCTCGGAGATCCTAAACCATGACAAAGAGACTGTCGCAATGTCAAAAGCAAATGAAAGGCGTGAATCGGATTCAAGTATAAGGAGAATGCCACTTGGCTAAAATGAAAAAGTCCAGCTTCTTTAGGAAATGGAAGTAGCGGCCGAAGAAAGGAATCGTTGGCCGAGGGATCCATTCCTCGGTCAATGTTTTGATTTACCAACCCAAAGAACGGTTTTGCTGCATAACTATTTTCAAGGTTATTAAACCCCATTACTCATTCAAGACAGCAAAAACCTGTTCAAAATAGTTTTAAACCATGCTTTAAAGCTATTGCATAGAAACTTGGAGTATCTCAGGTAGAAAACATGTTCCTGTAAAAACGAAGAGTTTAAATCCCAAAACTCACCAAGCATGCTGAGGTTACTTCATACATATCCTTGTCTGTTTTAGGACTAATAATACAGGTACAAAGGAAAAAGCAAGCTACTGCCTACGACCCCTTTTGGATGCGGGTCAAGAAGAGGAAGGGCGAAAGCGCTCAGGAACTGGGACACTGATCCTCTGTCCCACACCTCCATCAGTAGCTCCAATATCCTCATCACCAGCTCCAGTATCTCCAGCGCTGTAAAGACCTGTATTTTCACTAAAATGTTTTAAAGGTTTTATAAATGCCAGAATATAGAATAAAAGAGAAATGTGTGAGTTTATTTGATTTGGGGCTTAAATGATAGGATTGTAACTTGAGGGAGTATGTGTGTAATATAGAGATATAAGAGTATATATAGAGGGGTGTGTGTGTAGGAGATTATTTTTCATCTCCCATCTCTCTCTCTCACCCGTTCTCTCTCTCTCTCTCTACCGTGTATCTCTCTCTCTCTTGCTCCCTCACTCAAAACTCCACTCCATCTCACAAAAACCTCAAGGATCCATCTATATTTTGTCTCTATAACGCAACCTCGGGCTCGTATTGTGTTGGGTGAGGCTTGGAAGGAAGATCTTGGAGGATTTCGAAGCTTTGGAACTAGAGCTCGTTCGTTGACCTCGTGTTTGAAGCTTCTAACATCAAGGTAGGGATTTCTTACTCACTTTATATGTTTATGAGTTGATTTCGTGCTTGGATCGAGCCTTGATCGTCCCTTTTCATTCTTTCGAAAAGCTGTTGAAATCTACAGAAATCGCCCAAAATCGCCTAGGGATCGATCCCTAAGCATGAGGGATCGATCCCTCATTCAAATCTGGACAAAACCTGAGTTTTTGTAATAACTCTGAATTTCATTGAATAAAAAGTTATTTTTTATTATTCGAGTTATTAATTTTAATTGTTTGAATTATTTTAATTCTTGTAAATTGTCATAATTGCACTTTGGCCCCTCAATTTCATTTCTTGCACTTTATTCCTACTTAGCAAGCCTAGTTAGCATCTAACCATCCAGATAGAGTAACTAAACCGAAAAGTCACCTTGTCATTGCAAAATGACCGTTTTGCCCCTCATTGGAACTTTTGACCCTTTTGAACCCTAGACTTTAAATTTTAATATTTATTTTCTTTTATTCAAATTGGCTTATTTCTTTGTCCATTGGACAATAATGGTTAGGGAAACTATTATCCATTGGGTAATAGAATCTCATTTGTTTATATTAGAAAGTATAATTACTTTAAAGTACTTTTTGATTATTTTATTATTAAAAGTGGCCTAATAGCTATTATCCATTGGATAATAGATGTTAGGGGAAGTTTTATCCATTGGACAATAGAGTAAATCTTTCAAAGTACTATTGGATCATTAAATTAGTCACTTTCTTTAATCACATGGGAAAGTACTATTATTTTAATCAAAAGTGCATAGTTCCAAAAGTACCCTTTTATTATTCTTTATTGGGATTTTCAACCACCATTGTATATATATATATATATATATATATATATGTGTGTGTGTGTGTGTGTGTGTGTGTGTGTGTATATATATATTAGTACCTAGTTGCATATTATATTTCCTATTGTACCCTAGGCCTATTTAATGAGTTGGTAAGAAATCCTAGCCTTAAATCTACCTTGGATTTTAAAAGTACCAAGAAATTACTTCTTTATTTGATTTTCTTCCATTGTATGACACATCACACATGCATGCTTATATATATATATGTATTGTAGATGGCGAATCGACGCAATGGATTAGGACACGATAATGGAGGACCATCTAACGCGAACCCCGACCTTGCTCAAGTCATGCAAGCGCTTGTGACCGCTCTGAATGCCGCCCGCCAAAACCCAAACCCGAACCCCAACGACGAACCGATGACTCGAACCCGTGCGATGAACGAGTTCTGCAAGCGTCGACCCCCGACTTTCAACGGTGATACCAACCCGACTGTGGCCGAAGCATGGCTGAAGGAAGTCAAGGTAATCATGGACACCTTGGAGATCACCCGCAACGGAGATCGTGTGGCCTTAGCCACGTACCAGCTGAAAGGAGAAGCCCGCTATTGGTGGGAGCTGATGGAGGCAACTCATGACGTAGCCGCCCTGACCTTCGCTCAATTCGAGACCCTGTTTCTCGACAAGTACTTCCCCACGCCTATCCGTTTGGCCAAGGAACAAGAGTTCCAGAACCTGAAGCAAGGAACTATGACCGTTACTCAGTATGCGGCCAAGTTCGAGGAGCTATCCCGCTATGCCCCGGATGCCGTTGCAACCGAGGACAAGAAAGCGAGGAGGTTCGAATGGGGACTAACGACAGCTAGAAGAGCTGTGGTAGCTCAAGCTTTTCCCACCTATACCGGTGTGGTGAAATGTGCCCTGCGACTGGAGAGTGAGGAAAACGACTTCAAGACTCGATGGAGGAAGGCGACAGGCAACGCTGGCGGACCTATCCGAACTCAGACCTCCAACAACAATCATGGACCCTACCATGCCAAACCTTCTAGCCCGTCTCAAGGCGACCAGCTAGAGAAGACTGCTACACTTGGACACGGTGGAACGTGGAGAGGCAATCGAGACCTGACAACAGTTAGGTGCTACAACTGTCAGGCTATGGGCCATTACAGCCGCCAATGCCCGCAACATTAGAAGGAGGGGAATGGGAGTTTTGGAAATCAGGACGCTCAACAAGCTGAGCAAGCCGATTTTGTGAAGCAAAACCTCGGCGGCCCATCGCAGCAGCAGAATGGGCAAGGCAATGGAAAGCAGCCCATAGGAATCCAGCAAAGCACTGGAGGGCGCATCTTCGCACTGCGGACTGAGGAACAAGAGGAGCCGTAGAATAGGATCCTTAGTTCCCTTTTGTTATCTATTTTGT
Source organism: Rhododendron kiyosumense (assembly GCA_019656275.1). NCBI lineage: Eukaryota > Viridiplantae > Streptophyta > Magnoliopsida > Ericales > Ericaceae > Rhododendron > Rhododendron kiyosumense. The sequence continues at coordinate 787,456 of BPLS01000170.1, read as the reverse complement.
AATCTCGTATACCCTTATAAGGGCTATGTTGTTATAATAAGCAGTACGCTGTAATAAATTGACCTACGATCGACATGGCGGATTTCGACGAGTGGATTGGCTATCATAGACTGCCCGAAGAATGTAGCGACAGCATATACCCTAGGAAGGACTCGTTTCCTTTTAAGGGGGATAGTCGATCGGTCTAGCGACCTAGCCTAAATTGTACTTGCGTGCCAATTTCGGGGACGAAATTGTTTTAAGGGGGATAGATTGTAACGACCCTGATTTTCGGTCAATAAAAATTTCGTTAAATATTTGAATTTTATTACTTGGTTTTGCTTTTAATTTCTAAAGTTTGTCATAATTACGTTTTTGCCCCTTCAAAATTGTTTTCTTGCACTTTAATCCATTTGGCAAGCTTAGTTAATTTCTAATCGACGTGTTAGAGAAACCGAGCTAGCAAGCCACCAAATTGCTTTTGCCTAAACCGCAAAATGACCGTTTTGCCCCCCTTGAACCTTTTGAACATTTTGAACCTTTTGAACCCTAGACTAAGAATTTGGATATTCTTTTTCTTTTAATTATTTTGGATATATTCTTTGTCCATTGGACAATAAATGTTAGGGAAACTATTATCCATTGGATAATAGAAACCCCATTAGTTTATATTAAATGTCTACTTTATTAAAGTGCTATGAATAGTAAAAAGTAACTTTTTGATTACTTTTTGATTATTTTAAAGTACCTTTTTGGATTACTTTAATGTTTAATCTCCCTAGCAACTATTATCCATTGGATAATAAAA
>BPLS01000170.1:767362-781669 GCA_019656275.1 Rhododendron kiyosumense | reverse complement strand
GGTGCGGCGGAACCATTGTGAGGATACTCGGGAACCCGGAACGGCGGAACCGAGGTTGGGTGTGTATGGCTTGGTTATCCGCGGTTCGGAGCCAATGCTAAGAGATTTTTTTTTGAAAGGCTTGGTTATCCGCGGTACGGAGCCAATGCAAATGTTTTGAAAGATGTTTTGTAAATAAGAATGATTGACACGGTCTACGATGAGTCGCGTAGGAGGAATCGGGAAATCTTGGACACCAACGTTAAATGATTAACGAACTTGATTATGTGATTGTTAGTTGTAAGGTTGGTTGGGTAAGGATTTCCTATTGAGCGTTGTAGCTCATGGTGTTGCCTTTTTGGTGACCCTGACATATTATATCGGTGGCGACGCTGGTATAATGTGTCAGACCTTGTAGATGATCAAGATGAACCGTTCACTTGGAGGCGTCCGGAGCTGAGGAGCTGGCTAGGATGAAGAAGCGAGAGGAGCTGTAGTTAGGAAATCTTAGTTTCCTTTCTTTGTTGAATTAATGTACCCTTTGAAGTATTTATGATGTAATAAACTCCCTTTATTATGTAATAAATGCTTCTTAACGTACCCTAATTTTGGGGGCGTTACAAGTGACTCGCTTATTTCTGTAATAAATTATTTCCTTAACGTACCTGAAATTAGGGGCGTTACAGTTTTTGCCTTGGGGATCGATCCCCAAGGGAGGAGGGATCGATCCCTCCCCTCTCTGGAACATTCTGCTTGCTTTCTGGGTTTCAGTCCAACTTCAAATGGCCATAACTTCTTCGTCCGATGTCCGTTTCATGCAAATTTTATATCGAATCGAAGGTCTTGAAGTCAGCTTTCATTTGCACCAGAATCACCTGAAAATGATTAGTAAACAGAAAGTTATGACCATTTGAGTAGAGGTGAGTCACTCCGCCGATGTCCGTGGCTATTCCTAAGGTGGTTCTTGACCCATGTTATGATTCCTTACATGATTAGGATATGTTTAAGTCACTCTTGAGCATAATTGTTTATGCCCTAATGAATCGTTATTTGATGTTGTCTTTTAGCACTCTTTAAAGCATAATATCGACGGCGTTGGTTAGGGAAATGTACCGTAAGGGCGATAGAAGTACTATGGGCTATAAAGGATAAAGTGGTGAGAGTTAGGAGTGGACATGAGCTTATCTAGTGATCCGATGGGTAGTATCGTGACTCGTATCCTCGTGTCTCGTCTTCCTGAGCTCCATAGGTTCTTTTGACATTCGTTCTATAAGATTATGGTTTAGAACCCAGCGGGTAATGCGTCGAGAAGTTGATTGTGGTTTCGATATGTAGAGATGGACGTTGTGATACACTTAGAGAAATGACATGAACTTAAGTTAATTATTAATGTACGACGTGACATGTTTACGAGTTTGTATTACAATGTGAATTTGGGAAATGTTACTTGCTTGTATATTGAACGATGGTTTACATGTATGTATGCTTGAATTGAGAATTTGAATAAAGGGCCCGCAACGCAAGGTGTGGTAATGCGAGGACTCTAGAGGGCCCGCAACACAAGGTGTGGTAATACGGAAACCCAGGTGAAGAGAATTCACTGTCACGCAAGGGGTGGCAACACAGTTGAATGTCTCTCTCGGGTGAAGAGAATTCACTGTCACGCATGGGGTGGTAACACAGTTGAATGTCTTCCCCGGATGAAGAGAAGTTTGATTGATTGTTAGAAGTTTATGTTGAAGTTTGGATTGTTTGACGTTTGGGATCGTGGCTATTGATAAAGAGAACGAATGATTGATTCTATCAAGGTTTTACTAAAGAAAGGATTTGGATTTTGAAAAGAGAATTTTTACTAAAAGATACTCCGGTATTCTTGAGCGAATCAACGGAGCATGATCGGCGATGATCATGAGTTTTTCTTTAAATTGTTCTTGGAAACCAAAAAGGAAAGTTTTATTAAATAAAGCTCTATGATGAATGGTGTGAAATGAGGAAGTGGTTCGTGGCATTCAATCGGAAAGTATGAGATGGTTGAACCATTATTGTTATTTGTTTGGTTGTTGTGAGTCTTATTGCAGCTTTTAGTCGACGTGTTGATGGTTAGGGTTACCTCTAAGATGTCTGAAATCCCGAAGTTTAATCGTTTGTTCATTTTGGTAACCCCTCTTGTATCTAATGTCTTTTTATTGAAACTCATTCTCACTTATTGCATGTTTCATCCCATTTTCATATAACTTGAGTATAGAATTTCCTACTGGGCTAGTGTAGCTCAACAAAATCCTTCTTTTCAGGTTTTAAATGCTTGACAGTAGCTTGCATTGCATTGTATACTCAGTTTGGAAGACAACTTGGAAGCTAATGAAGACTAGTTATTTGATTCTCTTGTATATTGCTTACTTTTATTAAAGATAATTTTGTCGCTAATTCATCTTGATTTTCCTTTGGCTAAACCGTTTGTAATTTAATAGCTTGTTCATAGCTGTATGTAAGTTAATTTGGGCCGTGGTGTCAAAAATGTATTTAATTAAATTTGGGGACTTCGTTTGTAAATTAAACTGGTCGGAACTCCCCTTTGGGTATTATATATATCTTATGCGAGGGTCTTTATCGAAATGGTTTATTTATTTACTTGAAAATCGAGGGCGTGACAAGCGCCAACTTCAGGACCTCCATCGCCAGCTCTTGTACTCTCACCTTCGCTGGCACCAACACTCTGAGTAACAGACACCGCTGTCGAACCAGGGCCTCTTCACTCTAAAACGCACATAGCCATTCCTGAACTATATCAGCAGGCACCTACAAAGGAAGTTTCAACATTTATAGCAAACACAGAAAGAATACCAAGAAAAAAAAATGAAATAAAACCCACAATGTTACCTGTTGAATTCCAGTAGGAAGCACGTAAAGCTGGGTAGCACATAGGGTCAACGTCAAACACTCCTCTTCTCCATTGATATTGTGGAAAGAAATGAAACTAGGGGCCTATGGCCAAATAGGAGGAACAACAGTGGTGGTAGTAGTAGGCAAAGCTAGCGAAGCTAGTCGAAAGGCTGAATAATCTCCTACATCGAGAAAATCCATGGCTATCTATCTCTCAAGAGCAACAAACAAGCCCTCTCCCGTCAAAAGGCGAGTCGACCTCATACCAGCAGGGGGAGGAAGAGGAACAAGCTGCAATGCCTCTGAGTGCGGGAAGTACTAGCTAGCCACCCTCTCCTTGAGATACCAAGCTCTAGAGAAAGGCCCCTCTAGAAAGAAGTGTTGGCTGTCCAAAGTGCAAGCTGAGGTCAACTCCAAAGGGGCATCGTCAAGTAGAGTATCCCATGGATCAAATCGTACCTATGACAAAGGAAATGACATTAACATAACGAAGCAGGAAGATGGCATGAAAAAAAAAGAGGGGTAAAACATATTATACGTGATCCACCGTCAAACAGTCCAAAACTCGCTTCCAAGCAAGCAGGTCCATAGCGGGCGATCGTGTCCTCTGAACTCTTTTCAACCAGCGGGCTTCTCGTGGAAAGAACCTAGACTCTCCATGCCTAGTCGGGGGAGGAAACTACAACAGGTGCTCAAAAGCCCATAATTGTAGGCCAAATTGAAAGATAAGCATGGAATGGAGAAATTAAAACACTAACGACAAAGGAAGCTGAAACATATACCTCAAGAACGCGGTGGTGCCCACCCAACGACAGACTAACTCCCCGGGAACAAGCACTGAGGTGTCCGTACAATGTAGCCAAAGCAGGAGTCCCCCAGTCGAACTCCGCTATGGTCTCTAGGTTCACCAAAGCAGCCAGAAACTGAACAGGCACCGAGTTCTCTTTGTTGCAAAACAAGGTTTGCCCAAGGAGGTAAAAGAGGAAGACTCGAACCAGCTGAGAAACAGATACCTCTGCCAGAATGCCTTCCCGATCATACTGTGCCCTGAGCCATGAGTAGGCAACATGACCGCTCTCTGATACATCAAGGGTCTTCCCCAAAAGATAATCAAAGGCTCCCTCACGCTCATGAATCAGTGGGTCAAGTGGATGAGGATCGTTGCCAACTTTCAGACCTGTGAGCAGAGCAAAATCACCTGGAGTAATCGTCATCTCTCCAGCCTCCAAAAAGTGGAAAGTATTTGTGGTATCCCATAACCACTCCACCAACGCCGTGGTCAATCCCAACTCCGCCTTCGAAAGATGAAAGCCAAATATCGAGAGCTCAAAGATGACCAACGTAACTGCGTCCTTAACACCATACGGAAGCCTCTCGTACCACTCATAAACCTGGGGACAACTTCCCCACATGCGCAGTTTCTCGTTTGCCTTGCAAAATACAAAAGAAGATCAATACGCCTATACAGGGGGCAATTCCTAAAACTCAATTTTGTTTTCAACTATCAATCATTGCTTCACAAATTCTCATACAAACAATATCATTGGCAGGAGAAAATTTACCTTTGCGTTGATGAAACCAAAGTGCTACTCAGCCTCTCTGTGTAGAACCTCAGGCGGAGTATCGCTTAGAGGAGGGCGATACCACAGTGAACCGCCACGCCCGATTACATGAACCTAAGGGACATATGTGGTGGCGTCAAATGGCGGCAAAGCATCATTGCTTGTATCAGAAGGAGTCTTAAACTCTATCTCAGGAGGATTGGGTTGTGAAGAACTCCCACCGACAATTGGTGTACGCCCACTCGAACGTAGGACGCGGGTACTCGAAACACCACTAAGAACTGTGGCTTCAATGACCGGAGCCTTGCCCGAATCTCTCGGTGCAGCAGTAGAAGATGAAAGAGCACCGGTAGTGGTGTTGACCGAAGGAGGAGGAGAGGAATCCATTGAAGAAACGACAAAGATGGAGAGAGAACTGTGGCGGAGAATGATGCCGGCAAGGAAGAACGATGACGATGACCGGAGAAAGGAGAACAGAGGAGATCGCTCAGACGTAAGGAAAGAGGAAGAGGTTTAGGAAGAAAGATAAAATGGCCCGTGAGATCGATCGTGTAACACTTTGAATTTTGGGAACTTTAAATAAATATTTTTATTGAAAACTTAAATAGAGTCTGGCTCCTTATTACATCATAACTCCCATGAGAGTACTTTTATTACATAAGAGAAAGGAAACAAAGGTTCTTAACTACAGCTCCGCCTGCTCCTCCATTCTTGCCAGCTCTTTGGCTCCGAAAGCCTTCAAGGTGTACAGCTCACCCTGATCATCTACAAAGTCTGACACATTATACCAGCGTCACCCCCAGTATAATATGTCAGGGTCACCAAAGGTAACACCATGAGCTACAGGAGCTCAATAGAATAATCTATACCCACTAACGCTTAACTTACAAACAATAGATCATAAAGTTAACGATTTCCACATAGTACATGCATATTTAACAAAACAATTAACAATGACACATTCACCAATCAAACTAATGTTGGTGTCCACAATTTTTAGAGTTTCTCCTACGCGACTTGTCGTAGACCGTGTTACGATTTTTCATATACCAAATCAACATTTTCAAAATCTTTGTTTTTTTACACACCCAACCTCGGTTTTGTCGCTTCGGGATCCCGATTATTCTCACAATGGTTCCGCCGCTCTGGGTTCCCATTGGCACACAAAACATGGAATTTGGCATTGGCTCCTCTCCATGGATAACCAATCCATAATTCAAAACCCTTGGTTCCGCCGCTCCGGGTTCTCAAGTATCCCTCAATGGTTCCGCCGGTCCAAGTTCCCATTTGGGTTTTCGAAAATCATTAAAACAATTGCGTTGGCTCCTCTCCGCGGATAACCAAACCACAATTCATCCCTCAGTTCTGCCGCTCCTGGTTCCCAAGTATACCACAATGGTTCTGCCGCTCCGGGTTCCCATTGGGTTTTCGTAAAACACACACACACCACACAATGGGCAAGTCCGGCCATATTGTAGTTTCAAAATCACACCTTGTCTTTAACACACCCTAGGTTTCGTGTTTCTACTTTCTCAATTTCTGTGTCTCGTTACATGCATGGACTCTGAGATAGGACTTTTCACATACGTACATATAAATCATTCATTGTAATTTTGAAACTAAACTAGCAAGATCATCCAACTCTATAATACTCATCATGCTCATATTATCACGAAGTCATGCTCAAATATTTAGCACACAATATAAAGTATAGTGTCACATGGACAGACACCTTTGGAGTGGATACCACTTATGCTTTATCACACATCAAACAAGTAATTCTAGTAATCAGATATACATTCTCATAATCATCCTTAAGATCAAAATATGAATACTTTCATTCAAGTTTATGTTTCCAAAATCCGTTTTCTTTTCCTTTTTGGGAAGTACAAAACAACATATGTTTTTCCGGTATAAAAGTCGAGTGATTCAACATGATCATACTTTCTTTTGAAATTTTAGTAAAACAAGTTTGCTAGTTATTTATACTTGGAGATCAGAGGTAAGAATATTCTACCATTCTTTTTGGCGGTAGGGCGGCTACGGAAAAGTAAGTCGGCTATCGAACGGAGTAACTTCCTACGACAAGCTTCCGGTAGTTTCGAAAGAGAAAGGTTTCTCTCGAAACTAGTTCTTGACTAACTATTAAACTTTTTTGGATCGAAAGGGTGGTCAAGTGACGGTTTAGTGGCGGCCTAGTATGAGTTTCTTGAAGAACATAAGAAAATCTCAAGAACAAAGGAAGAACAAGCAAGAACAAGGCAAGAGCACAAGGATTTCTAGAGAAAGAAGTTGAAGGTTTCAAGGTGTGAATTGAATGCCAAGAATGGGGTGCTATTTATAGCAAAAGGATGAACTCTCCTCCTCCCTCTCATGGCAAGCCCCACCTCTATTTTCTTCTCTCATTTTTTTGCTCCATGTCTTGTCCAATCAAGCTTTATAGGCATGCCAAGCCTTCCCTCACTTGTCACTTCCATTTTAGGCCATAACCAAGGTTATCATTAGGGGTTTTTGGCCTTGTCTTGTCCTAGGAGGGTTGTTTGCAAGGAAGAACAAAATATCTGGCTAGGTTTATGCTTAAAGAAGCCTAAAAATGAGTTGTCAAATAGTTCTAGGCCTTGAGTGTGAAGTTGTCTAAAAAGGGTAGCTTGTTGAAGTGTCCAAAACACAAGCACACACTCACTCTCTCTCCCTCTCGGCTTTCTCTATCTCTCTCTCTTTCTCTCTCTCTCTCTCTCAAGTACTAAGTGTGTGTGTGTATATATATATGCTATGTATAAGTATACTAAAGTACACTTGAGTGCTAAATGGTCTAGCTCATTAAGTCAAGGAAAAGGGAAATGATTATGATAAGGCTTTCAAGTATAATGCATTGTCCAAAGGTTAACACTTTTCCTAGAAAGTGTACACCTAAGTATATAGGCTTGTTTTAATAGGCTATGAGGTATATATATAACCATATTTGTGCATATCTATCTATGTACTAGAGAATCTAAGAAAACAACTTTGGTGGGAAATTTAGGTTTAGGGCTATAAGTCTTAGGGTTGCATACATGGCAAGGCTAAACTTGCTTCTTTTGGAAGCAAAATGATGGCTTCCTATGGTCCATGAGTTGTCTTGTCAAGTCTATATATTTATTGGCAAATTCTAATGTCTATTATCCAAGGGATAAAAATTTCCCTAGCAACTATTATCCAAGGATAGAGGAATAATGATGATAAGGTTTGAAATGACTAGACATGAAGTTTAATGATTACCTTCCTTGGTCCAAAAGGTTCATAAGACTCAAAGATAGTCAAAAAGGTCTATCTAGGGTTAGGAGATTGTAACTACGTGAAGTTATAGTTTGGTTTCTCCAACTAATCGGTTGGAAACAAAGTCTACTTGCCATGTAGGATTTTTAATCAAGAAATATAATATAAAGACTTTATTTCAATTACTAGGAAAATACACAAGTGCTTCTATAAGAATACTTGTCTTTAAAAAAGGACTAGATAGTCCGTTGCGAAACGATATGATTTTATAAGTCTCAAATCTAATTATAACGGATTTTTAGAAATTAAAAGGAATTTTAAAAGCAATCCAAGTAATTAAAATAAATTATTCAGATCGGACTTAACTTAAATCGAAAGGAATTTTAATTTTATTTACCAAAAATTAGGGTCGTTACAGATCGGACTTAACTTAAATCGATTTCCTGACTTTTGGCTTTCTCATGGCTGAGTCATCAATTATTTAGCTGGGAGATCAATTTCCTAGCCCCTTAATCTATCTCTTACAGCCACGTCGGATCTTGCCCAGTGCACTAATTCAAGCCAATATAAAGTTTGGGGTCCATGACCAACAAAACCAATGATGAACATTGATTGAATTAACCTTGGGGGCACTCCCGAGCAAATACCCTGTGATCCGAACAAATCTTAGGGGCATGCCCAAACATGAAAAATTTCAAAGCACCAGTTGAAGCTTTTTCCGAAGCCCTCTCTATAGCAGTAAGCTCATAATTACCAGTCACTTGACCGTCAAGGATTATTCAACTCTACGCTCTTACTCCTAAGGATCCTCAACACCCTATGCTCATTGTTCAAATCACTCAAACAGCTCTATGCTCTGCTCACTACCAAGTTGCCTAGTGGCTCCATGCCCGTGAACTTACTTCTTCATGCCTTGTGCTCACATCACCTCAGAGATCACTCTCCACAGCTCTATACTCAACTACTTCAGCAAGCTCGACACCCATACTCAACAGTTTCGTTCTCACTACCACTCAGCAGCTTTGAGCTCGCCATCCTAACAACAACTCCATGCTCCACATCCATTCCTCCAAGCCATAACCAAATAGCTCTAAGTCTATATTCACCATCTCAGCAGCTCTACGCCCATGCTTACCCTCGCTATCACTCAGCAGCTCCACACTCATACCCATATATCCAGCGGCTCTACACTCGTACTCACTCAGCAGCTCTACGCTCACTAGCTTAGTAACTCTGTGCTCATACTTTAAGTTACTCAACAACACCATGCTCGTCATCCCCACGGCTCTATCAACGGCTTTGCGGCCATGAACTCACTATCAGCAACCTCAAATCACTCAGCGGCTCTAAGCCCACAAATTCAGCGGCTGTATGCCGACTATCTTAGTGACTTTATGCCCGCAAACTCAACGGCTCTATGACCACAAACTCATCGGCTTTATGCCCACTACTCAGCGCTTTATGCCCACTATCACAGCTGCTCTACGCCCATAAGTTCAGTTGCTCTACACCCACTATCATAGCGGCTCTACACCCACTACTCAGCAGCTCTATGCCCTCTATCATAGCGGCTCTACGCCCACTATCTTAGCGGCTCTATGCCCATAAGTTCAGTGGCTCTACGCCTACAATCTCAGCTGGCTCCATGCCGTAATTTCAACAAGATATCATCTATTCTTAAGCTTTACGCTTGAATGCTTAAAATCCAACATTTTGAATGCTCAAAGCTCTTCGAATGCCCAGCCACTATGTATTGGATGCTCAAGTTCTACATTTGAACGCTCAAGCTCTACGCTTGAATGCCCAACCACTACGTACTGGATGCTCAAAGCCTATACTTTGAATGATTGGATTCTATTGTCCGAATGCTCAAGTTCTACGCTTTGAATGCTCAAGTCCAGAACTTGAAAGAAGCTCTACGCTTAAAACAAACACACACGCATGGGCCATGCACATAAGCATCAATTACATCACCATTATCACATCGAGTCTACATTTTCACATTATCATCATCATATATGTTCGCACCTAACAATCATCATCATATACTATGTTTTGCATCTCTCTCTCACTCATGAAACAGGTCAATCCTATAATCAACCGGCTTTATGCCTCAGTTTTATTGATCGGTCTCGTGCTTCGATCCTCTGGCTCTATGCCAAAATTTATGATGGGAAAGCTCCGTGCACAAACCTTCAGAATACGACTGGCTCTACGCCTCAATTCTATCACCTCAAGCTCTAAGCTTCAACTCCTCAGGCTGTCACCTCATGACTACAACCGACTCCATGCCTCGGTTTTATCACTTCAAGCTTCGTGCTTCGACTTTTCAGGCGCTCGCCTTATGATTGCAACCGGCTCCGCGTCTCGGTTCCTTCATCTCAAAGCTCTGTGCTCCAGTTACTGGCCTTATGCCCCCAATTCTCAAAATCGGCGTCCGATTGTCTCCACAAGATGGTTTGGATTCTACCCCAATTACATCAATTCCATCCAGCTCATTTGCAAGGATAGGCTACCCTACTGAGCTCTGTAACACCCGTTCCAAGCAAGTACATGCATCGCATTTGGCGCTTAATTTTATATTTCATTAGACATGCTATTTGATGCACATGTTTTGTTATCATTCGCAAACCATTAATTGTATAGCGATACATTATTAAATTTGAGAGTCTAATTAAGTTAAAGAAAAGAATTGGTGTTAATAGGTGGAGATGTAGTAAAATACCTTGTTGTCTATTGGGGACTTAACCACATGGGATAATTTTCCCTAAGCAAATTCTACTACGTTCTTTTCCATTGTTATCTCCGCCGCTTTTCTCTGGTTAATACAGAGAGAGAGAGAGAGAGAGAGAGAGAGAGAAGAAGAAGAAGAAGAAGAAGAAGAAGAAGAAGAAGAAGCCCTAGCCAATATGTGTATCCTAGTTCAAAGATTGAGAGAAACCTAACTAGTTTCTTGAGGGCTTTGCATTAGAGAAGAGAGATAAGCCATAATTGAAGATTTTCTGAGGTAACGTTCCCTTCACATCTGATTTTTATGAGTTTGTTGGTTGTATGATGATTAGAGGGTGAAACAATGGCATCTCCATATAGGAATCCTATGAATTAGGCATATAAGGGTTTTGATCAGTTACATAGCTTGCATAATTTCCATGAATTCTGTCCCTAAAACCTTTCTCACATGTTGCTTAAGTTGAAGAACAGATGTGGGTGTTATTAGGTTGGTCTAATTCATGTTTTAGGTAATTTTTTGTTATTCTCGCGTAAAATCTGACAGCACTGCCAGACTTTGGTAAAACGGTCATATCTCCTTGCTCGAGACTCGAAAACACACACCGTTTGTTTTGTTAGAAACTAGACCCACAGAGCTTTCCAACGATACAACCCGTGCATCGTAACTATGTCTGAGAAATAACAGATTTGCATTTGAAGTTGACCCAAAATCTGTCCCAAAATCTGTCGTTACACCAATTTTACTGTTATATAGAGCTATAATCATGAGGCCATAATAAGGTTACCCGAGCTCCATTTTTGATGTATGACCTATCGATTCGAAGAAGAAGAAGTCTATTTTGCATTGGTTTAAGTGTCATTCTTAAATTCAAGTTATTTAGTTGGGTATGGTCACAACAGTACACATTGGCCATTGACTATGTGTCCATTCTTGGAAATCCTTACGTCTAATCTCATTGAGTCATCTTTGGAGCATTGAAACACATCATCCATCATTTTTATTGCATTGGTTGCATTTGGTTCAATATTAGGGACGGAGATTAAGACTTAAAAGTGGATGTTAGGTTATTCATGCATTTCCACTGCATTACAGCATAAATTGAGCATAAGCAATACTAAGTATAGTGTCATTCATATTTAAGGTTCGGGGGACGTGTCTCTACCTCAAGATTGAGAAGGAGGCTTTTCACTTTTGTCTTTTTGGATCTATAAGGTGAGTGTGTTGTTTCATTGAAGTAGCTAGCTAATATTAAACTTACATTTTTTTTCTGCAAATGTTGAGATACTTAGACAATTGTGGATATGGATCAAGTTGCTTAAAACATGTTTTCATTTCAAGAGCATGCCATAGCTGTAATGCTGGTTGGATTTGTTTTCTTCTTGATGTACACAAGAAGGGTATAAACTGTCTGTTTGTTATACACAAACAAGGTATATAAATTGTTGGACGTACCCTATTTACAGGCTCACGGTACCATCATAACTCCTAGTTGCGAGGAAAGCAACCCTATGGCTTCTTGAAAAATTGTCGCTTGCTTATGGTTTTGTGAAAAGTTGTATGTTTCTAGCTATCTATGATTGAAAGCATCATTTGATCCATGTTTGCGCTTGTAAACTGTTTATATGCTTTCCGCTTGAATGGAGCAGTAACACTCACTAACTATTTCAGGTGACTGAGGTAGAGACTAAGGTAGAGTTTTGGTCCACTACTGGTCTGACAAGCTTTAGGAGTTGAGATGATAGTTGACTTGGAGTCCTTAAAGGCCTTGTGCATATTGTGATATATTTTTGAGGAAAAGCTTGTAACATTTGGACTTATGGATGCATAATACATCTTGTAAAGCTCTAAATTATATATTTTGTTTAGAAACTGGTTGAAATATACTTTGTTGATCTTGTTTTGTATTAATGGAGAAAACTTAGATTTATCAGGTAGTTTTGGACTGGTTAACCTAATCCTCCGGGAGCGGGTCGTTACAAGCTCCCTTTAGTCAAAGTAAGGAAGAACAAGAAAAGCAATCGACTCACCCGCTGTGTATTGATCTACCCCAAAATTCTGAAGATGCTCTCCGCAAAAATTTCCCCGACCGCCCTACGCTCCTTCAACTACTCTCCGTCAAAATGTTGGCATTGCCCAGGTACATTGCACTATGGCTTTAAAGCCTGAAGGTACGTCTTTTGTCTCTAACCCTCCAAACTTTGTATTTCTCTTTATTGCCCTCGAACTAAGATTGGTCTAAATTTCCCTCGTGGAATACGTAGGCAGCCTCCCGCGCAACCACAATTCAAACCTTTTTCAAAAAAACTCTTAGAACAATTGTTCGACCAAATTGAAGTTGTTTTACGGCTTTGACTCTTACTTAAACATGTCTCGCGGTCCGTCTAAGTTCACTCAAAGAGGGCCATTTGTAGAAACCCCAATTTGGCCTAACGATTATTTCAAGTCCCACCTTGGGACCATCCCGATGATGAATGGATACAGTGATTGCTGATTGACTTCTTATGAACCCATGGACTTATGGTGAGTACTTTTAGCCACTTAGAGGACCCAATCCAGAGCCAAATAGAAATACAGTATTCTAATAAAATCTATCATTCGGCCGTAACATTGATCTCACAGCCTCAACATCATTCTTTCACTCGTGAAACATGTTGCTTGAAAATCTCCCTGAGAGATTGATTCTTCAGCAGCCAAATTGATTTTTCGACCGCTAGAACAATCCTTCGGCCACCAGATCGTCTATTTTCCACATTCTGGAATGTTCTATTATACATTTGATCCGATCCTCAAAACCCTAGCAGCCTTTCTCCGATACATTTGGGCTACGAAAGCAGAATCATCTAGAGATCTTGTTGCCCTAGAATTCCTTATTGATTCATGCCATTTGATTGGCCAGAATGAGTCACCAATTGCCTATATAAAGGGTCCTTAGGGTTCCAAAATTAATTGGTTCATACACCCTCTCTAGCCACGAAACTCTGCATATATACTCTCTCATATCCCCTCTATAAAAGCCCTAAATTTTCGAATGCAGCCGCGAGCTGACGATCAAACCCCGAAGTATAAACCCTAACTCGAGGGTTTTCAAGAAGCAAATCAGTCAATCCCTTATAATTCGAAGCAATCAAGCAACTGAGGGATCATGGTGGTGAGGACTAAGGGCCTGTGGTTTGATTTAATTTCAGTTTTTATACATTAATCGTAGCATTCTGATTTTCTGCTAATCTTTTGGTCTGGTGTGAGGAAGAACATCGGTTAGGGAATCAATCCTTCGGCCGATACATCAACCTAGTAGGATTCCTTGGCCGTGACATCTATTCATTGGCCGAGGAATCTATTTTCCTGGAACAGTTTATCTTTTTTGCTTATCTTGATACATGCTTTCATTACCATTCTGGCTCATCTTATCAACTGTTAAAGGCTAAATAACTAGATTATGTATTTAGAATTAAATAAAGCAAGTACTAATCATATGGCGAACGATTATGGGCCAGTCTCACGACTCGGCAAATAGGGTGCCTAACACCTTTCCCTTATTGTACTCTTGGCTCCCGTACCCAGAATCTCTAATTGTTTTTACTAATGTTATAAAGTCAGTGGCAACTCTGTTTCGATGATAACCGCTACTATATGGCGATGTTCCTAGCCATGGGAATATCTTCGATTTTGGTTAATGAAGCAAACAAACAACAATGATCAATTTGTATGGCGATGCCTCGCTTGGGGCGGTGTCTACATGTAATAACTCTGAATTTCAAGGAATAAAAGTTATTTTATTTATTCGAGTTATTTATTTTAATTGCTTGAATTGCGTAAATTCTTGAATTTTGCCATAATTGCACTTTGGTCCCTGAAGTTTCAATTCTTTCGCTTTAGTCCTACTTAGCAAGCCTAGTTAGC
>BPLS01000170.1:731546-747401 GCA_019656275.1 Rhododendron kiyosumense | reverse complement strand
CGTAGAGCCGCTAAGATAGTGGGCATGAAGCTGTTGAGATTGAGTTGTTGATATGATGAGCTCGGGATTGCTGAGTGATCTGAGAGCTGCTGATGGAGCATAGGCATGGAGCCGCTGAGTTTGGTGAATATGGGCATAGAGCCGCTGAGATAGTGAGCTTAGAGTCATTGAGCTATGGGCTGATGAACTGTTGGGTGACTTTGGTGATAATGAGCACGTGGTGCTGCTGAAATGCTGGAGGAGTTATTGAAATGATAGGTATGGAGTAAATCCATTGGGTAGCTCGATGGCAGCGATATCCGTAAGGCTGCTTGGATGATAAGGAATGCAGGGCTGCTGATTGGTGGGCTTTGGAGCCGCTGGGTGACCTTAGAGCCACTGTCGGGAATGAAGCTACTAGATGAGCTCGAGGCAGTATGAGTGAGCTTGCTGATACAGAGAGAGGGCTTCATTGCACTTGGTCATTCCCCCAATGCTGGTTTAATCACTGGTTTCGTTGGTCACGGATCCAAGATAATGGGCTTGGAGCCGCAGAGATAATGGGCTTGGAGCTGCTGAGTAGTGGGCTTAGAACTGGTGGGTATGATGGTAGGCTTGACAATAGTAATCATGGTGTTGTTGAGCTTGGTGTTGGCTGATAGCGAGGTCCAGAGCGGCTGAGATAGTGGATACGGGCGTAAAACCGTTTGAGATGGTGAATATGTGCAAAGCCGTTTAAGATGGTGAATACGGGCGTAGAGCCGCTAAGATAGTGGGCATGAAGCTGTTGAGATTGAGTTGTTGATATGATGAGCTCGGGATTGCTGAGCGATCTTAGAGCTGCTGTTGGAGCATAGGCATAAAACCGCTGAGTTTGGTGAATATGGGCATAGAGCCGCTGAGATAGTGAGCTTAGAGTCATTGAGCTATGGGCTAATGAACTGTTGGGTGACTTTGGTGATAATGAGCACGTGGTGCTGCTGAAATGCTAGAGGAGTTACTGAAATGATAGATATGGAGTAAATCCAATGGGTAGCTCGATGGCAGCGATATCCGTAAGGCTGCTTGGATGATAAGGAATGCAGGGCTGCTGATTGGTGGGCTTTGGAGCCGCTGGGTGACCTTAGAGCCACTGTCGAGAATGAAGCTACTAGATGAGCTCGAGGCAGTATGAGTGAGCTTGCTGATACAGAGAGAGGGCTTCATTGCACTTGGTCATTCCCCCAAGGCTTGTTTAATCACTGGTTTTGTTGGTCACGGACCCAAAACCTCATTCTTGCTTGAATTTGGTGCACCGCGTAGGATCTGTTGCTTTTGAAGGAAATAGATTGGGAGGCCAGGAGTTCGATTCTACGGCTAACTAATTAATGCTTCGGCCATATAGTGGATGTCCCGACTGTGTAATCATTTGGTTTCTAGACCTCTATAAAAAGCCACGGCCTCGACGTTTTATTTTCATTTCGTTCTTCTCTTCTCTTCGTTCAAGAGCCTCTTTGCTTTCCTTCGACTTTTTCATTGCGCCTGAGTGACGAGCAACATGCCAGTCCTGCCGGCATGCGCGGAAGGAGTCCGCGCTATTTTCGATCTTGTCTTGATGCTTGATTAGAGACCCTGGGCTTACTTTCGTGATACGGAACTCCTAGTGTGGCGCTTGTACGCAGCATGGTGGTTTTTTTGTGCCACGTGGTGTCTCTTCTGCACCGTAGTTCTTCTTTGGTACATGTTGCCCCAGGGGTGCCTTTTCCTTTTTTTGCAGCTGGTCTCTAGCTAGTGTTTGGACCACCAGAGGATTCGGCATTCTCTTCTCCTTCTTTTCCGTTTTTTTGTTTTTCCTCCTGCATAGGTTAGTCTGACAAGAAACCGATGTATAGTTTGTTTAGGAAATGTGGGATGACCTACCTTGTGATGTAAAAAGCTTTTGCTTATATGAAACAAAGCCTTTTGCTCTAGTATGTGATTGTATATTCTATATTTGCACCGTTTGTGTATGATAAAATTATTAATCTGATGAAAATCCAGTGAAATGAACAGAACCGTGAAAGTGCTCTGTAAAATAGTCATTCTGGCAGCCGAGCCATCAATTTGGCGACAAAGGGATGGATTCGTTTTCTTGGGTTTGACTTTAGGTCAACCCTAATTCATGGGCCGATGGATCGATCATACGACCGTCATATCGGAGTACCGGCCGAGAGACCGACTAGGTTACTAAGGGTTTAGAATCCAATTCTGATTTGAACTAGGACTCGACTTAGCCTATAAGTATGCATTCTATGAACTTGATAACTTTGTCAACAACAGTTGCTTACATATGGCACAACTAGTTCTTGATCAGTGGTTGAATTCCTTCAACGGCCTCGACCGTTTACACTTTAAGTCCTTTGGTACAGACTTCCTCTTCTCTCTCTGCCAAATTCCAATGAATTTTGCTTTTCTTTGTGCAACCACTACCTTGTGGGATCCTATTCTTCATGTCTTTAGATTTCAAAGAGAAGAATTGTGTCCTACCATTGAGGAGTTTACAGCTATTTTGGGGCATTCAGATAGAGAAGGTCTCATTGTTCCTAACCCTTTGTTCAATCGTGGTAACCTTTTGAAGGTTCTGTTCCAAGTTCAGAAACATGAGGTCAGGTTTTTCGTGGTGAATGGAAGGTTGGAAGCCCTTCAGTTTGTTCAGCATTTTGGCATAGCTGAAGCTCATCGTCAAGTCTTTCGACAGAAAGTGTGCTTTCATGCGCTGTGTATCTTCCTTCTTCACTATTACTTGCTCGGCCCTTCCTCTGGCCATGTTGATTCTATGCCGCTTGATTTCGCTCAACAGATTGGAAACTGTATAGGTTTCACTGGTTTGGTGCTGGCAGAGACCTTCATGAGTTTTGATGTGGTGAAAGGTAATCCAACAGCCCAGTTCTCAGGCAGTCATTTGTTGCTACAGGTTCACTCTTTTACTTGTTCATTGCCAAGTTCTCTTTTCACTTGTCACTCTTTTGTTTTGACTCACGTTCTCTGACAACTCGCAATCCTCTCAAGGAACTTCTGAAGCGCTTCAAAGTGTCCTTCCCTTTCCCTTTCCCTTAATTTGACTATCATATAGTTGACATATACCTCTATTTCTTTTTGCATCATGTCATGTAACAATGTTGTTGCCATCCTTTGATAAGTGGCTCCAGCGTTCTTCAACCCGAATGGCATCACCCGGTAGCAGAAGGTTCCCCACGGCGTAGTGAAGGTAGTCTTCTCTCTGTCTTTAGGAGACATCAAAATCTTATTATACCCAGAAAACCCATCCATGAAAAATAGCAATGCATGCCCTGCGGTGTTGTCCACAAGTTCGTCTATGTGTGGCAATGGGAAGTCATCCTTTGGACTAGCCTTATTGAGATCTCGAAAATCTACATAGAACCTGATTCCCCCAGTTTTCTTCGGCACTAGAACGATGTTGGCTACCTATTGTGGATACTCGGTGACTATGAGAAAACCGGTGTTGATTTGTTTAGTGACTTCTTCTTTTATTTTTAGAGCCCAATCAGGGCGCATACGTCTTAGCTTTTGTATAACTGGGTTTGCATCAGGATGTAGGGGAATTTTGTGCTGAACAATTTCAGGGTCTATTCCAAGCATGTCCTTGTAAGACCAGGCAAAAACATCTTTGTATTCTTTTAGCAAAAGGATTAGTTTTTCACTTTCTTGAGAAGATAGCGTTGCACCAATTTTAACCAATTTGGTCTCGTTTTCAGAGCCTACGTTTGTTGTGATTATTTCCTCAAAAGATAGTGTTGCACCAATTTTAGCGTGCCTCTCGTTTTCTCTCTCAATGAATTCTAGAATTTCTTTTGAAATTTCTTCCTCAAAATTTGGATTGTCAGAATTCACACAGTTAATCATAGGCACGGTGAAATACTTTAAATCTTCCTTCTCATCGCTAAAATTGTCAAAAGACATTTTAGAGTCGAATTCAAAATAAATGTCATGCCTTGGTGTTTTGACCAGGTTTTTCTCACTAGACTCGATGGTTTGAAAAGATGAAAAGCTAGACTCGGATTGAGTTGACTCGGAGTCGGAATCTGTCACGCCCTCGATTTTCAACATAATTTAATATCTCATTTCGATAAACGATCCTCGCTTAAGGTAAATAATACCCAAAATGATTTCCCACCTGTTTAATTTACAAACAAAGTTGGCATTGAAAAGGTAGCCCAACTAGTCTCGCCTAATTAGCATTCTTAAAAGAATTAACCAAGCCAGCCGTAATTTCAATAAAGCCATAGTCTAAGAATTGAAAGACATGCGAAATTATCATCAAATCGTAGGATGCAACAAGGCAAGGAGCTGAGACTAGAGATTTCAATCATTGAATAGTATTATGTATAAGGACTTCAAGCCAATCAACTCCAGTACGTTTCTCTTTTTTTTTTTAACTAGGGACAAATACCCACATATCACATCAATATCTACACAGTACTGTACATAAAGAACAAGTTTCATACACTATGACTACACAACATGTCAAACAAGTAAAATTTAAACTAAACGGCAGCACATTCCATACGCAAAATACTTCAATAAATCAATCGTACAAATTTATGACTTACACGACACCGAACACATGCATTAACAAACTCACTCAGTATCTCATGGACTCACAGAGTATCCTTCATTTCATAATTCATGGCTCTAGAAAGCCCAACCGTAATCACTCTCATTTCAATCTCATAATACTTTTCACATTTTCTGATCATCCAACGATTGCGAAACTCTTATTCAGTAATTCTAGTCAAGCTAAGTACTCAATATACTTACAATCTTACACGTTATTGCAAACATAACATACGTACCCTTGGTATCATTCATCTCTCTGATTCGACAATATCATAGCCCAATAATATCTCATCAGTTAAAAATCAATTCCACTCGTGCCACTAACTTCTAACGGTTCTGCTCACCACAAGCTTTATAACTCACAAACTTCTTTCTCGCTACCAAGTAATCTTATCGACATCAATATTCCTCAAGACATTCACCACACTTACACTCGACCTCAATAATAACAATCATACCATCCCCATCACCATCACCATCACTATTCTCACTATCACCCTTATCCCTTAATTCCTCTTAAACAAACCTATCATCCCAACGACATACTCCAATCTATTCCCCATTGTCTTCAGTCTAGTCTAAATACCCAAATACCAAACACAATCTCTGCAATCAAGCCCTCTTTCAACTCACGACGTACTGTTTCTCCACATGCCTATCGCTTTCAAAGTTCCTACCATTTCAACTCAGGACACTTATCACACTCCACTTAGTTATCAATCACCACTGTCTTCATCTATATCGTCCTCACTTCAAATAATTTTCTTACCACACACTTACATTAATCACTTGATATATGTCACATCAATCTAGTTCACCTCAAGTCCCCTTTTTTCTTTTTACCAAACAATGCACTCACTATTTTCTACCATCCTATCATACTGACACTTACAATACCATAATACCTCTCTTTTCCTACTAAATTCCCACATACAACCATCTATCTCAAACCTAAAGATCTAACCCCTACACACAATTCTAGTGTCCAATTGACTCTCCGAGACTTCCATCTAGAAGGAGCGGTGATCAAGCGCCTCTTCCAACTGGATCTCATCGGTAGTCGCCTGGGTGTCCAGAAGACACATACCGTTTCTAGACACCCTACCTATAACCTTCATTTTCATATCTCAATTTTAGATACTTATATCTCCTATGTAGGTTCGACTTGCCCTACCTATGCTTATATTAACTATCTCAATAACTACCACTACAACAACCAACCACAAATATCACCACAACAAATCTTTATCTTTCTAAACACATTCAAGACATGCACTAATTCAATTCCCAATGCATATTACTCACCTTATACAGTTTATCTCACACAAGCTTAACTTAACACATTTCGAAACTTAACACATAATCCGCGTAATTCAATTAAAAACACATCAAACACTCATCTCATAAGTCATACCAACATTCCATCCCTTTTATCACATGCTATTTTGTGTTTTGCTTCACACGTCAACATAGACACAATCACAATCACTACAATGAGGTCCAAGCCTCCAAATTCCCAATGCAGGCCAACAACTTAATGTCACTCTACCATAATACAAAATGCGACACCTCAATGATTTACCGACTCATTCATGCAAGCCCACGTATGGTTTTGAAAACCAATGCAACAACAAATTTTTTTTGAACCCATGAGACTAAAAGCCTCCCCACGGTCTTAAGGTATTCTAAACCTAATGCTCTGATACCAATCTGTCACGCCCTCGATTTTCAACATAATTTAATATCTCATTTCGATAAAAGATCCTCGCTTAAGGTAAATAATACCCAAAATGATTTCCCACCTGTTTAATTTACAAACCAAGTTGGCATTGAAAAGGTAGCCCAAATTACCTTAAACACAAGCACGAGTGTTTAGAAAATTACAAACTTAAGTCAAAAGATAACACAAAAGTGAATTAGTTACAAGGTTATCTTTAACCAAAGTAGTCTATTACATAGGTGATGGTGTAACTAAGTCAAATTAGCTTCCAAAAATCTTCATGTCCAATCACCCCATAGCATATAATCTACTGCCCGGCATTTAAACCTGAAAAGAAGGATTTTGTTGAGCTACACTAGCCCAGTAGAAATCTCTATACTCAAGCTATATGAACATGCGATGACATATGAACCAAGACTGAATGAGTGTCAATAAGTGATTACGAGAAACAATGATTAACCACTAAGAACAATCGGACCACGACTACAACATTCTAGACTTCTTAAAAAAATATTCCTTGCTATTCTCACATCAAACTAGCAACTTTAATAAACTCGCATCAGTTTACATCAATCAATAATCAATCCTCAATCATCTCATCGTTTCTCGTATGATACCACAATCTTTCTTGTTTTCACCTTGTTCGTCATCAAACCATTTTTTCATAAAACTTCAATTTTTTGATTTCCAAAACAATTTTTGGGAAAACTCAAGACCACTTCGGGTCAAACTCCGTTGATTCAAGTTTGAATGCCGGAATCCGTTGATTTGTGCCCAAATACCGGCTCCGTTGATTCGCTCAAAAATACCGGAGGATTTTCAATAAAAATCCTCTTTTCAAACAAATTACTTTTTTTAATAAAATCTCAATAGAATCAACCTTTCATTCACTTTTTCAGCAGCCACAATCTTAGTTAACAAACAATCCAAACGTCAACATAAACTTCCATAGTCAACCATAATTCTGTTCATCAAGCGAGACATTCAACTGTTACCACCCCTTGCGTCACGTTGAATTCTCTTCACCTGGGTTTCCACATTACCACACCTTGCGTTGCGGGCCCTCTAGAGTCTCCGCATTACCACACCTTGCGTTGCAGGACCCTCAATTCAAAATTTACAATTCAAGTAAACATAAAAGCATTATCAAACCATATATATAAGCAGACGTCACTTTCCAAGTCACATTCGTTCTTATATCATTAGAACAATGCATACAAACTCATAAGTTCACACGTTTTCCCGAGGTCATAATCTATCATTCATCATCATTCAAGGTATTACACACTCACAACATGTCCTTTTGTACATTATTAAATACCTTAGGTTTACGTTATCCCTTAAAGTCCGTCTCGACGCCCTACGTCTCATCCCAATCCCACAACAACTCCTCGACATGCCACCCGCTAGGTTCTAAACAAGAATCTATAGAACGAATACCAAATGAACTTAGGATGATCAATCAAAGTGAAGCACGGAGATACAAGTTAACCTATTCTCTTCCGGACCAGTGGGCAAACCCCTATCGACCAACCATGCACCCTACGATATACTTGATAACCGACGATATTCGATAACAACTCCACGGTACGTCCGTCAATCCACCAATCACTACGTCATGCTATAGCACTTAACAAGTCTATATCAATCAATGAGACATGCCACAACATCCACTTTAATAAACTAAAAGCGTAAATAATGTACGGTTATCCAAATCGTTTAATATTCCACTTTATAAGCTACAACAAGAGCCTAAAGAGCTCGATTGGTCAATGATTCTTTCGAGGTACAAACAATCGAGTTTGGAAGTGATTTGAAGCTATTCAAAAGATGTTTGAAGTGTTCGAGATTCAAACGAACACGAAAATGAACAAAGGAACCAAATCTGTCCGGAACAAAAAGGGGGTATTGATACCCCAGACGGCGGTATCAATACCTGGCCAGAATCTGGTCCAGAGAAGAGAGGGGTATCGATACCCCTTTTGAGGGTATCAATCCCACGGAACTTTTCTGCAGATTTTCAGCTTTTCAACAACGAAATTCCAACAACAACGACGAACCACAGCACGATCAAGGTACATAATCAACCCATAAACACATAGAGAGAGTAAGAAATCCCTACCTCGAATACCTTAGCCGAACCCCACGAGAGATCGAGCCCTAGCTTCCAAAATCGACTCCGAGAGCAATACACCTCCACCGAGCACTAACCAACGATATATGAGCTCCAATACGCGCGTAGATTATGGATTGGAGGTTGATTGTCTTGGGTTTTGAGTTATGGGGGTGAGAGAGGGAGAGGAGCCGAGAGAGGGGAGGGAGACCGGGAGTTAGAGAGAGAGTAGGAGGAGTATTTTACTCCTCTACATCCACACCCACACATATATATACTAACACACCTCACAAATTGCACAGACACCCCTCTACAAACAACCTTCCCACATTGACCCCAAATTGAATAATTCAATAAATCCCTCATTTCAATCCCTAATTCAAATAATCACTAAATAAACCCTTTTTTTTTTCTTTTAAGCCAATTAATAAACATTTCAATAATTAAAAATTTTACGGGTCTCTACAGAATCGGAATTAAGATCAGAATCAGCATTTTTCATTTTGTATTTTAGAGTATGTTCCACGGTCCAGTTTGGGTAAGCCCTTTTTTCAGCATCCACAATCAGCTCAAAATAATCTTTTTCATCACCAGGTTGATCATCAGCACTTCGCTATCACCTTGATTCGTACTTTCATTACTGTCACCCTGCAAATCTTGGAGGGCCATTTGATTTGCTATTGCCGTTATCTCCTCCAATTGAGTTTCAATCTCTACTTTGTCACTGTTGTTGACTCTTCATGTGCCAACGAATCCCCACCAATTACCAAAGCTATCCATGATGGGGTGGATCACCCTTATTTCATTGTTGGTGACCCCCTCATCAAAGAGTAGGTTTAGTGATATTTCGTCTAGTGGATTATTGTCAGCAGATTCTTCTTCCATTGCTTCTTCAATTTTAGAGTTGTCGACCTCATCGATTCGCCAATAGTCGTTGGTAGGTGCATAAGGGTCATAGAAATAGATTGGGACCCTGCATAACCCTTCTTTTTCGATTATGTCTTTTATCTCTTCATCATCAACTGTTGTCGCGAACATGACATGATTGTCTTCAGTGATAATTACCATAGGCTTTAGTTGATTCACTGGAGTGATGTATTCGAATGGGTCGAAATCCTTGGCAGCTGAGTGGAATGGGCCAGACAGCTTGGTGACAGCTTGAAAGTGCAAATCAAACATGTATAGTGATGCAGCCATTTTTCCTGAAAAATTTTGCTTTAGTTAGATTGGTTTAGCTTACCCACTTTCATTCGATCTTAAGAAGCCCCTAAGGTTTAACCTGTAAAATAAAACTTTACAACATACATATATACAATGGGTGTGAGGAAAAACTTTTACAAACAAATGCAAGTAGGTTCCTAGCTTGTAGGTTCCTGTCTTAGTTTGATAAGTTCTATAGCTTTCTAACACACGTAAGGTTTGGGTAGTCTCAAGGGTACTCCGTTGTCAAAGGGCTCCTGTCCTTTGATCAGCCCATCATAGGTGACAATTAGACGGTTTCCTTTTGATATACGACTAGGTACAAGTGATTGTGGAGTTTGCTGGAACCCCTAACATAACCCGTGACATACCGAGGTATTAGGTAAACTCAACGAGGTTGCCAGCTCGATGCATATGATAAATGAATTAACTAAAGCATGTGTTAGTCTTATGTCGAACTTTCTGGTTATGGCTCTCAAGTCCCCAGCAGAGTCACCAAAAACTGTAGACACCTCCCTAAAGTTAGGCATCGCCATACAGATTAATTATTGGATTGTTTGGTTGTTTGCTTCATAAACCAAAATCGTGGATATTCCCATGGCTAAGAACATCGCCACACGATAACGGTTATCATCAAAACAGAGTCGCCACCTAGTTTATTAAAACTAGAAAAAATAGATAGAGATTCCGGGAACATGAGCCAAAAGTACAATAAGGGGAAGGTTTTAGGCACTCCTCCTTGCGCAGTCGTGAGACCGGCCCATAGTTGTTCGACATAAGATTAACGCATGCTTTATTTAATCATCACACGTAATATATTTTTAGCCTTTAAACAGTCAACGGTGAGCCGAGAGAGTAATTAAAAGCATGCATTAGAAAGCAAGATAAAACATATCTGTTCTAGGAGAATGGATCTCGCAGCCGGTGAATGGATGTCACGACCGAGAGATCCTCCTAGTTTGATGTATCGACCGAGGGATTGATTCCCCAGCTGATGTTCTTCCTCACACCAAATTTTACGATTAACAGAAGATCAGAAAACTATGATTAAGCGTAAAAACGGAAAATAAATTGAACCAGAGGCCCCTGGGCCTCATCACCTTGATCGCTCAGTGACTTGATTGCTTCGAATTGAATGAGATTGACCAATTTGCTTCTTGAAAACCCTAGGGTTGGGGTTTGAACTTTGGGGTTTTGATCGTTGGATTGCGGCTGCCTTTAGGAGGTTAGGGCTTTTGTAAAGGGGATATGAGAGTGTATATTGATAGAGTTTCGTGGCTTGTGGGAGTGATTCTGTCTCTCAATTTCGGAACCCAAAGGTTCCTTTATATAGGTGTAGGGATGACACAACCCAACCAATCAAAACACACGATTGTAATTGGAGTTATAGAGTGATACAAACTCTTCATGGCAATCCTCTAACGTAGTACGAACGCATCGGGATTTGGCTGCTAGGGTTTTGTGAACGGATCAAACGATTGACAAAACATTCCAGAATCTAGGAAACAGACGATCTAACGGCTGAGCAAAGGATCTAGCAGCCGAGGAAGTGATGTTACGGCCGAGGGATAGACCTAGCGACCGGCTAATCATTCTCTTAGGGACAGTTTTAAGCAACAGGCTTCACGTGTGAAGAAATGACGTTGTAGCCACGTGATCAATGTCACAGTCGACAGATGGATTCTCCTGAGATACTGTATTTCTGTCTGAAAGGCTATTTAGCTCTGGATTGGGTCCTCTAAGTGGCTCAAAGTTCTTACCATAAGTCCATGGGTTCACGAGAAGTCAATCAGCAATCACTGTATCCATATCATCATCGGAATGGTCCCCAAGGTGGGACTCGAAATAATCATTAGGCCAAATTGGGGTGTCTACAGATACCCCTTTTTGACTGAACTTAGACGGATTGTGAGACATATTTAAGTAAGAGTCAAAGCTGTAAAAAGCAACTCAATTTGGTCCAACCACTATTCCAAGGGTTTTTTTTTTGAAAAAGGTTTTAGTTATGGTCTGGCAGGGAGGCTGCCTACGTATTCCACAGGGGAAATTTAGACCAACCGTAGTCCGGAGGGCAATAAAGAAAAATAAAAAGTTTGGACAGTTAGAAACAAAAGACGTACCTTCTGGCTTTAAAAGCCGTAGTGCAACATACCTAGGCTATGCTAGGATTTTGGCGAAGAATAGTTGAAGGAGCACAGGGCTGCTGTGGAAAGTTTTGCAGAGAGAGTCCTTAATATTTTGGGGTAAATCAATACATAGCGGGTGAGTCGTTTGCTTTTCTTGATCATCCTTACTTTTACTGAGGGGAGCTCGATAGAGTAGCTTATCCTTGCGAATGAGCTAGATGGAATTGATGTAATTGGGTGGAATCCAAACCATCTGCTAGGGATGAATTGGACGCCAGTTTTAAGATATAGGACGGAACCCAAGCCATCTTCTGGAGACAAGTTGGATGCCAAATTTTGAGATATGGGGGCACAGGGCCAGTAGCTGGAGCGCGGAGCTTGAGATGAGGGAACCGAGGTGCAGAGCCGGTTGCAGTCATAAGGCAAGAGCCTGAGGAGCTTGACAGAATTGAGGCATAGAGCCAGTTGCATAGAGCTTGAGAAGTTGGAGCCTATAGCTTTGAGGTGATTGAACCGAAGCATAGAGCTGGTTGATGGTCTGTGCACAAAGCTTTTCCATCATAAATTTTGGCATAGAGCTAAAGGATCGAGGTGCTGGACCGATCAATAAAACCGAGGCATAAAGCCGGTTGATTGCATGATTGACCTATTTCATGAGTAAGAGAGAGATGCAGAATATATATATGTGATGATGGTTATTGTTAAATATGGTGATGCAGACTCGATGTGATAATGGTGATGCAATATGTGCACGGGCCCGTGCGTGTGCGTTTGATTTAAGCGTAGAGCTTCTTTCAAGTTCAGGACTTGAGCATTCAGAACGTAGAGCTCGAGCATTCGAACGGTTGAATCCGAGCATTGAAAGTACAGGCTTTGAGCATCCAGTACGCAGTGGTTGGGCATTCAAGCGTAGAGCTTAAGCGTTCAAGTGTAGAACTTGAGCATCCAGTACACAATGGTTGGGCATTCGAAGAGCTTCGAGCATTTAAAATGTTGGATTTTGAGCATTTAAGCATAGAGCTTGAGAACAGATTATATCTTGTTGATTGGGGCGGCATGGAGCCTGTTGAGGATTGTTACCGCGTAGAGCCAATTGAGATGGTGGGCATAGAGCTGTTGAGTTGATGGGCCTGGAGCTTGTTGAGTGGTGAATATAGGCATAGAGCCGCTGAGATAGTGGGCTTGGAGCCACTGGGATAATGGGCTTGGAGCTGCTGAGTAGTAGGCGTAGAGCTGCTAAGTTTGTCAGCGTAGAGCCGTCGAGTGTGAATATGAGCGTAAAGCCACTGAATTTGTCGACGTAGAACCGTTGAGTTGTGGGCTTGGAGCCGCTGAGATAAAGGGCTCGGAGCCACCGAGATGGGCTTGGAACCGCTAATTTTGTAGGCATAAAGCTGATGAGTTGATGGGCCTGAAGCTTGTTGAGTGGTAGGCGTAAAGTTGCTAAGATAATGGGTTTGAAGCCGCAGAGACAATGGGCTTGTAGCCGCTGAGTAGTGGGCTTGGAACTAGTGGATATGATGGTAAGCTTGACAATAGTAAGCATGGTGTTGTTGAGCTTGGTGTTGGCTGATAGCGAGCTCTAGAGCTGTTGAGATAGTGGATACGGGCGTAAAGCCGTTTGAGATGGTGAATATGGGCGCAAAGCCGTTTAAGATGGTGAATATGGGCATAAAGCCGCTAAGATAGTGGGCATGAAGCTACTGAGATTGAGCTATTGATATGATGAGCTTGGGATTGTTAAGCGAGCTTAGAGCTGCTGATGGAGCATAGGCATAGAGCCGCTAAGTTTGGTGAATATGGGCATAGAACCATTGAAATAGTGAGCTTAGAGCCGCTGAGCTATGGGATGATGAACTGTTGGGTGACTTTGGTGATAATGAGCACGTGGTGCTGCTAAGATGCTAGAGGAGTTGCCGAAATGATTGGTATGGAGTACAGCCGTTGGGTAGCTCAATGACAGCGATTTCCGTAAGGTTGTTGGGATGATAAGGAAAGCAGGGTTGTTGATCGGTGGGCTTTGGAGCCGCTGGGTGAGCTTCGAGCCACTGTCGGGAATGAAGCTGCTAGATGCGCTCGAGGCTGTATGAGTGAGCTTGCTGATACAGAGAGAGGGCTTCCTTGCACTTGGTCATTCCTCCAAGGCTGGTTTAATCACTGGTTTTGTTTGTCATGGACCCAAAACCTCATTCTTGCTTGAATTTGGTTGTAACGCCCCTAATTTTTAGGTACGTTAATAAAGGAAATTTATTACAGAAATATTGAGTCACTGCTCATTATTACAAAACGGCTCACATAGGAGCATTTGAAGTTCAAAACAAAACAAACAAAAGGAAGCTACGAGGTCCTATACTACGACTCCTCTTGCTCCTCCATCCTAGCGAGTTCCTCGGCTCCATACGCCTCCAAAGTGAATAGGTCGCCCTGTTCATCTATCAAATCTGACATATTATACCGGCGTCGCCACCCATATAATATGCCAGGGTCACCACAAAGGCAACACCATGAGCTACTAAGGCTCAATAGTAAATCCTACTTTACTAACATCGATTTCCACATGATAAGTACATAAGCAAGGAATAAAAGCAATAAGCTAACATGTTTATATTCGCTTGTAACTACCGTTGGCGTTCGACTCATCGTTAACCTTTTCATTGTTACACTTTTACCAAAAACACCTTTTAACTCACCCAACCTCGATTCCGCCGTTCCGGGCTCTCGAGTATCCTCACAATGGTTCCGCCGCACCGGGTTCCCATTGACACACAAGCATTGGTTCCGTAACGCGGATACCAAGCCAAACACACCCAACCTCGATTCCGCCGTTCCGGACTCTCGAGTATCCTCACAATGGTTCCGCCGCACCGGGTTCCCATTGGCACACACCCACACATTCACATAATACCCTCGAAATGGTCATTATGTGGTTTCCAAAGTGCTTTCCAACCGGGAAAAACACAACAACCTTTTTAAACACACCCTAGGTGCCATATGTCTACTTTCTTGGTTTTCGTGTCACGTTTGCATGTGAGACTCCGCGTGTGAGACTTTTTACAACCAACAAGCATTATTCCAACTTCGAAATGGTATCATAACAACATCTAAGCCACGTAGCATGCTTGAATACCAAAAAATAACATAAACATGCATTTTTACTTTTCAATCAACAAACAAAGTCACTTTTAAAGTAAGATCACAACTTCTTTACAAAATCAAGTAAGCTTTTGAAAGCGAGTTAAGATTACTACTAATTTGATAGAAATGACTATAAAGTAGTTAGGATTAACTACCGTTCTCCTTGGCGGTGGCTTTGGTCGTCGGGTGAAATTCGGCAGCGTAACGGCGCTCCGATCGCTTCGAAAGGAAAAGTTTTGGAGACTTTTCCTAGAAACAACCACTAACTACTACTACTATTCTACTTTTAGGGCCGTCGGGTGGTTTTGGAAGTGGCTCGGGGGTTTCGCTCAAGAACTCACCAAAACATAGGAAACTTTTGAACTAAGAACAAGAACTTGAAATTTCTAGAGAGAAGGAGGAGCAATTGCTTTGAGGTGTGAGATTTCAAGTGAGAATGAGCTTCTATTTATAGGCAAAGGGGTGCCCCCTCTCTCTCTTGGCCGGCCCTCTCTCTCTCCTCCATTCCCCAATTTTAAACTCCAACAAATCCAACTTTGAAGCACAAATCAAGGAGAAAATCCTAGGCTTGCATGGCTAGGTTAGTACTAGGTTGGATTCTTGAATCAAAATGGAAGGATGAGATGAGATTGGTACATGATCAAAGGGTTAGGAAAATTCCAACTTAAATGGAAATATCAATGGAAAATCAATGGAATATCCTAGCTTGTAAGGCTATGGTGTACCTTGGAGAGATCTTGCATCCAATTGGAGGGTTGAGATGATAATTGTACAAGATCCAAGGGTTGGGAAGCTTGCTAGGTGAATATATGAAGTACAAAGGTGTAAGGATTTGAATTGGAAGCAAATATATTGCAAGGATTTGAAGTACACATCAAAATTCAATTCAAGACAACATCAAATCTTCAAACCTCTCTCCTTTCTCTCTCTCCTCTCTCCCTTCTCTCTCTCTCTCGGCCTCTCTCTCTCTCTCTCTCTCTCTCTCT
>BPLS01000170.1:672788-703610 GCA_019656275.1 Rhododendron kiyosumense | reverse complement strand
CAGCATGACTCCCACATGTTCCTTCATGTATTTCGTGAAGAAATTTCTGAACCATCTCGGGGTGCACGCACAACAAATATGGGCCTGTGAAAGACTTTCTGTAAAGCTTTCCTTCTGGGGACAGCCAAAACCTTGCAGACTTGGTGTTGACCTTTTGTGCCTCCTTTTTGTCAGCGGGGAGTTTTTCATCTCGTAAAAACTCCACAATTTGGTCCATCCAACTTGGACCTTGGTTCACTTCCAAAACTAACTCCACACCTCTCCCAATGCTCGGCTCATTCAGATACTCAACTGCAACTCTTCGCTTGAGTTCAGTTGGGACCGCTACAGCCAGCCATGCTAATGAATCGGCATGTGCATTCTGTCCGGAACTTATTTGTTCAATGTGGACCCTCTCGAAGGTGTCGAGCAAATCTTTGACGGCTGCCACGTATGCTGCCAATTTCTCATTCCGAGCCTGATACTCGCCGGACAGTTGATTTACGACAAGCTGTGAGTCACAGTGCACCCTAATTCTTTTTGCCTTCAGAGTATTCGCACTTCTTAATCCAGCTAGGAGTGCCTCGTACTCCGCCACGTTATTCGATGCGCTGAATCCTAGCCGAACAGACAGTTCTATCATAATTCGTCCAGGAGGAAAAAGACCAACACCAATTCCCGAACCAGTGTTACAAGCTGATCCGTCAACGAATAAATTCCATTCCGTATCATCCCGTTCGGCCGAGACTTTATCCCTTGTGGATAACGTTCTACTCTCCTGTCCCTTTTTCGTAGGAGGCAGGGGAGCTACCGTGGGAGAAAACTCCGCCACAAAATCAGCCAACACTTGGCCTTTAATTGCTGTTCGTGGTTGATAATCAATATCATATTGACTCAACTCGACGGACCACGTCGAGATTCTTCCTGAAAAATCTGCCTTTCGCAGCAGGGACCTCAGCGGAAATTCAGTATACACCACAACCCTATGGCTCTGAAAATAGTGTGGCAGCTTTCTTGTTGCTGTCCTAAGCCCCAGGACAAGTTTCTCTAGGGGCAGATATCTCGTCTCCGCATCTAACAATGTCTTGCTAACATAATATATTGGAATTTGCTCAATTCCCAAATCCCTTAACAGGACTGCACTCACAGCATGCTCAGAAACAGCTAAGTACAAAATCAAGGACTCACCTGGCTGCGGGGTTGACAGAAGTGGTGGCTCGGCCAGATACTTCTTCAGATCCTGGAAAGCTTGCTCACATTCTGCTCCCCATTCAAATCCTTCCCTTTTCTTTAACAACTGAAAAAAGGGCCTACACTTGTCACTCGATCTGCTGATAAATCTATTGAGAGCTGCAGCCATGCCAGTTAGCCTCTGGACCTCCTTCGTGGTTTTGGGACTTTGCAGCCTCTGCAAGGCCGCAATCTGATCTGGGTTAGCTTCAATTCCCCTCATGGTGACCAAGTGCCCTAGGAATTTGCCAGAACCAACCCCAAACGCACATTTCGAGGCGTTGAGCTTCAATTTGTACTTCCTCAAGATCTCAAAGACTTCTCTCAAGTCTGTAATATGCCCTCGCTTGTCTCGACTTTTCACCACCATATCATCTATGTAAACCTCCATAGTTTTCCCGAGCAGCTCCCTGAACATGACCGTTGCAAGCCTTTGGTATGTCGCCCCTGCGTTTCTCAGCCCAAACGGCATGACACTATAGCAGTACAAACCCCGTGGGGTGATGAAAGACGTCTTCTCCTAATCGGGCCCACACATAGCAATTTGATGGTATCCTCAATACGCATCAAGAAAACTCATTCGCTCGTAGCCAGCTGTTGCGTCAACCAACTGGTCTATCCTTGGGAGGGGAAAACTATCTTTGGGGCAGGCCTTGTTCAAGTCTGTGAAATCCACACAGACACGCCACTTCCCATTCTTCTTTATCACAACCACGGTGTTGGACAACCACTTAGGGTAGTGAACCTCACGTATTGCTTTTGCCTCAAGCAATCGATTAACTTCTTCCATAACAGCATCCACGTGCTGTACGGCTGCCCTGCGTTTTTTCTGAATAACTGGCTTATGCTGAGGGTCAACGTTCAGATGGTGACAGATTATGTCAGCATCTACACCAGGCATCTCTTCTGGTACCCATGCAAACACATCAACATACTCCTTCAGAAACTCTATTGACTCGGTCTTTTCCTCTACTGGTAGTGACTCCCCAATCAGAAAATATCTTTCAGGATCAGCCTCGTTGATCTGAATTTTTTCCAAGCCCTCGATCACCTTATCAGCCGGGCATCTTCCGACATCCTCGATAGTCGGTTGATCTGGCACTTCCAGTGTATGAACATGGTGGGCCTTTGGGGCCTTCTTAATGATGGATATCAAACACTGTTGTGCTGCCTTCTGGTTACCCCTAATTGATTCGATCCCATTGGATCCTGGGAATTTCACCATCTGGTGGTAAGTCGATGAGACTGCCCTCATTTTGTGTAACCAGGTTCTTCCTATAATCGCGTTATAAGAAGAGGGGACGTCTACAACTAGAAAATCCATTCTTAAAACAACTGAACCTGCCCGAACAGGCAGTGTCACCTTTCCAAGGGGCCAGACTGCCCCTGCACCAAACCCAATCAATGGTGTCGTGGACTGTTCCAAATCTATCTGGGCCAGTCCCAGCTTCTTGAACGCGTCGTAGTACATCACCTCTGTACAACTTCCTGAATCCACTAGGATCCTTTCAATGTCATACTCCCCAACTCGTAGGGTTATGACCAGAGCATCGTTATGAGGTATCTGGACCTCTCCCAAATCGTCATCCGTGAAGGCTATGCTCTCACTGCATACATCACTCTCTCGCCCTCTTTTATTGCCCAATCGCATTACGTGCTGATCGTGCTTAAACTGTCTTTGCAACAGCCTAACCTCATTTCTCGTATAAGGTGCGGCCAGCCCATGTATCATATGGATTACCCCTTTGGGATTTTGCTCGTAATCCAATTCCATGGCTTTCCCTTTTTCCTTGGGATCCTCCTGGATAAATTCCTTGAGATAGCCCCGAGAGACCAAATCGTCGAGGTGTTTCTTGTACATCTCGCAATCTTCAGTCATGTGGCCCCAATCCTTGTGGTAGCTGCAGTGCTGATTCGTAGCACGTTTAGCGTCTTTATCTCCGCCAAGACTCGGGGGCCACTTGAAATACAGCTGATTCTTTATTCGATAAAGAATCCTGTAGATTGGCTCCTTCCAAACAGTAGTGATAGAAAAGAAGGACTTGGGGTCAGGGGCTTGCATTTCCTTGTACGGATCCTTCTTAGCCTGCCCGTACTCCTTGCGCTCCTTGTACGTTTTGGGCTCAGGTTTGTCCACCTTCTTTGCTGGTGTCTTGGGCTGTTCGGCAGCAATCCTGCCGTCTTCGCGGAGTACGTCATCCTCCATTCTGGCATGCTGCTCTATTCGCTCCATCAGTTTGGCCAATGTAGCCACCGGGTGTTTATTCAACGAGCGGCGCAGTTCTCCCCGAACAGGCAAACCAGTTTTGAAGGTTGCAATGGCATATTCCTCACTACAACTTTCAATCTCGTTAAAAGTTTTCCAGTACTTCTTCGCGTAATCTCTGATCAGTTCGCTTTCCGCCTGTTTCATGGTGGATAGACTCTCAAAAGTCTTTGGGGCCTTTCTGCTTGTTAAAAACCGAGCAGTGAATTCCTCGGCCAACTGCCTCCATCCCCTTATGGATCGTGGTGCTAGTTTATGAAACCAACTCAAGGCCACTTTGCCAAGACTCGACGGGAACATCTTGCACAGAATGGCATCATCACTATCGTGCATGAACATGGCCTGCTGGTAGTGCTGTATGTGAGCCACAGGGTCCGTGTTTGTCTCGTAAAGCACAAACGCTCCGTGCTTCACTCTGCTCGGCAACCTGGCCTCCTGCAGCCTCCTTGCAAAAGGGGAGGCTGCGATGTTACTCAGGGCTTTACGTGCCACTTCTCGTGCGGACACTGTCCCTTCCTCATTTTCCTTCGTCTTGTGGGCCGTAACTTTGGTCCAGTCAGCATCAGGTCTCTCGTACCTGTCACGGTGATGCTTCCTTGTCTTTTCCTCAGATGAGGAACTTCGTTCTCTGCTCCTTCTTCTTCGTGAAGAAGCCCTTCGCCTTTCTAGTGTGCGGTCTTTGCTTCTGCTTCTCCTCCTTCGTGGGGAAGCTTCATATCGTCTCGTGGTAGGACTATTGCTCCTGCTCCTTCTTCCTCGTGAATGAGGCTCTTTATGGACCAGCAGGGCCTTCCTATCTTCTCCAGAATTCCTTCGTGAAAGTCCGGAGTCTTCCGGGTGATCTCGTACCCGCTGCAGCTCTCGTATCTCGTACTCTCGTCTTTTAAGCAAACGAGCGTACTCCTCAATTTCTTTCCTCTTTAGGTCGAGGATATCCTCGCTGTTATGGACACTTTTTGAACGGTCCACCGATGCCTCTCTTCGGTAGGACTTGCTCCTTCTCGTGGAGCCAGTAGTTGCTTTGTCCTCTCTTCCAGTGGGCTTTCTCGGAGCACCTGGTGGAGATTTGTCCCCTCCACCACTTAACTGGTTCTTTGGATTGAACTGCGTGGTTGGATCTTCTTCCATCATGGTAATCTTTTAAACGAAACTCGTTCGATTTCCCACAGACGGCGCCAATTGTAGGGGGATGAAAACAATTAGTGTTATGAACAACACTGATTGGCTGCGGCTTCACGTGCCTCTACACCGGAACCCTAGTTCTTCGTCGGAACCCTAATCTGCAAAACAGACAAGGGGTGAGTGCACCTTTGCCTCTCGTGGCAAAGGCCCTCCGATGCCTAAGTTAGTATCGCGTACTAGTAAACAACCCTAATTATCAGTAGGAAAACAATAAGAGATGGCCAAATATTGTGTACCTTTTACCTCCAGGCTTACCTCGTATTTATAGGCTCACGGATGCTTGCAGCCCAAGCATCCCTGTTGCCCTAGGATTCCTACCTCATATAGGAAACCCAGTATCTTCTAGATTCTCATTCCCATATCTGTACAAAAGCTCAACCCTTATGGGACACTTTCCCATAATTATCCGCACACCCCACTCACGTTGGGTCTCTCGCCTCGATCCTATATACTCGGGATCTTATCTTTTTATGGAATATTACCATTCCGGAGTATTCTTGCCACGTCACGACTTAGGGCAACTTCTTTCACTATTCGGCTTCCTCTTTGCCGAACAGTCCTCCTGGACCAATGACCTCACATGCAACTGGTCCACGTCATTATATCTGGACAAATGACTTCACATGTCTTTGACCTTATCAGCCGAACAGACTGTCTGGACCAATGACTTCACGTGTCACTGGTCC
Source organism: Rhododendron kiyosumense (assembly GCA_019656275.1). NCBI lineage: Eukaryota > Viridiplantae > Streptophyta > Magnoliopsida > Ericales > Ericaceae > Rhododendron > Rhododendron kiyosumense. Next base: position 698,267 of record BPLS01000170.1, on the reverse strand, counting down.
ACATTGCCTCCCATCGCACTGCCCGGCGATGGACTTTGTCACGCTTGCCACGTGCCCCAAACACATCACGTGATCGGTAACTAATTACAGCTGTTCGGGAATACCTCCCTACATATATATATATATATATATATATATATATATGTGTGTGTGTGTGTGTGTGTGTGTGTGTGTGTACATATATAATTAGATTATATATGTACATATATAATCTAGTATATTAACACATGGTGAATCTTAGGAAATAAATTTCAATAAAAGCCTAGTACTCATAGGAAGATTTACTCTATTATCCAATGGATAATATTTACCCTAGCATGTATTGACCAATAGATAAAAGTAATAAGAAAATCTACATATTTGAATAATAATTAAAAAACCAAAATGTCATTTTAAGCATGTATAAAAATCTATATTTAACTATATAATAGTACTTAACCAAATCTAGCAATGAATATCTTTAATAGAAAATTTAGGTTTTCTATTGTCCAATGGATGAAGATTTCCCTAACTTTTATTGTCCAAAGGGTAAAGAAAATAAAAGAAAATATATAATAATTTTCTAGTCTAGGGTTGGAAAGGTTCACAAGGCTCAAAGATGGTCAAAAAGGTCCATCTAGGGTTAGGGAATTGTAACTAGGTGAATTGGTAATTTGGTTTCTCCAACTAGTCAGTTAGAAGCTAACTAGACTTGTCAAGTAGGGCCTCTAGCCAATAAATATGATTTAAGGATTTTATTTACTCACAAGAAAATTCACAAGTGCTTTTACAAGCATACTTGTCTTTAGAAATTGACTATATTGTCCATGGTTAAAAGATATAATTTTATAAGCCTCAAATCTAATTATGACGGATTATTACAAAGGAATTTTGGGAGCAAATCCAAGTATTAAAATAAAATTCAAATTTTTAACGGAATTTTTACTTACTAAAAATCAGGGTCGTTATAGGCATTCTTTCCATTGTTCCTCATTTTTTGTTTGAAACCTCAATCGGATAGACAAGGATTTAGAAAGATTTGATTTCCCAAAGTCTCGCTGACCTAAGGACTTTGAAAATTGATAACGTGCACCATCGAGATGCACTAGTCTTCATTAAGCTATAACAGCGTCCTAATAAGCCTAAGACAAACCCGAAAGAGAGAACCTAGAAGGCACCCTAAACATGCTCCTACGCAGAACAGTATGAATGTATAGTGCATACGATAGGGAAAGCAGTAACACAAAAATATTGTATGGGGTTAGATGCTACATCTTACCCTGCGGGTACCTATCCTAGTTTGGAGAGTGCTAGTGCTTTGTCTATGCAAAGGCTGGTTTTGGTTCGTAACAGGTTCCTCGTACTAAACCCTAGATATACCTCATGTTGCCCGTGTAACCGCAGAGCAACAGTCGAACGGTAGAATAACTTATCATCGTCGAAGGTTGTTGGGCATTTGGGGTTCCCGGGCTTCAGTAAATCGTGCCGGATTGCCAAAATGCTCCAACGAGGCTATCCCACATCGATGCAAATGAGAAATGTTAAGAAATTGATTGAAAGAAGAAGAATCGCAAAATTGCAAAATTCCTTTTCAATTTTGGCTCACGTTATTTAATGACACAAAGGTCCTATTAAATCACCATTCCTCTCTTCGGCAGCGCGAAGCTCACTGTTTTGACAAACTTTTAAGGATTGTTTGCAAGCGTTAAACTCTAAGTATATATCAATATTGGTTCGATTATCCCCAACAGAGTCGCCACTATGGGCAACATGCCCTTTTAGAAATTCCGTTTTCTAAAGCAAGGCCCGCGGATCGAGGGAACACTAGCGGGACGAGCGCTCAATTCAGAGTCGCCACTTGGGTTTGAATGTTTGACACCCAAGGAACCGAACTTGAAACGCCTTATATGCTATTTGATTTGAAAAAGATGAAGGCACCGATTCGTCATAACCATATCTGGGTTTGGGAGCTAGGTTACGAGAGGGGAAGGGTTTTAAGGCACTCCTCTCGCCCAATCCGGAGATTGATCTCTACTTAAGCATTTTATGAAAATATTGAGATTCTTTTTTTCAATTAACTTTTTAGACAATTAGGGGAGGGGAAACAGTTAAAATGGGGATTAAAACTGTAACAGTTTGCAAGATGTGAAAATATAGCATGGATGGATGATATGATAAGCAATAAATGAGATAAAAGTCAAAATACTGTTGAATAATCAAAACAGTGCATCAATCGGAAGTTGGTTCGAATAGTGACCAACTTGCATGCAATGATCTACATGCATGCAAGCCGACTTACGCGCGCCAAAAGCCGATCCACACGCATGTATCAATTAGTTTTATCAAAATTGATTTTTATCCCCCTCTAGGCTCTGGAAAGACCAATACTCACCCAGGACAAACCAAGTAGTTTATATGCACAAGTAATGAATATGATTTAAGGCTAAGTTACCCATGCAAAGCCAGCCATTGGAAGTCAGAACACACATACATGCGCGAATCAAGGATAGGCGTGCGCTTGTTCTGACTGGACTTCCAGTAATTGGTGTTGGATGCCTGGACTCTGAGACATTTTAGAAGCAAACCAGGGATATTTTAGAGAAGCAAATATACATATTGAATAACTACTAACGAATTTAACACATAAAGCTGTAAAATAAGTTTTAACATGCAACAAGGTGTTCTATATGCTATTAAAAACATAAAAGAAACAACACCCTGTCCCCACGCAGGTCCATGCATGCAGCCATGGGATGGCACGCATGTACAGATGACCAGCGCTCGCAGGTGTGCTAGCCACACGGTCCTTGTAACCCTGCTTGCTTTAGGACCAAGACTAGTATAGATTACCAGCCTTGGCATTGCCAACCCCCCTCAGGGATCAAAACAGTAAACAGTAAAGTATTTATACCTCTGCTTGAGATTTGAACTTGGATATTTGATGACTGAAAATGGATGTAAAAGAAGTTTGAGTAGAAATGAGGAATGTGATTTTGGATGTAAAAGAACTAGGACTTGTAAAATGATGATTTTGCTTGGAAATTATTAACTTCCAACTTGAGAAATTGTAATTTTTGTAACCCTTGGCAAGGAAGAGGAAAGGGGGTATTTGTAAGGGGGTTGGAAGGTGGTGAACATGGTGAAACAACCAACTAACAAGGCTGGTTGGGTTTGCTTGGTGGAAAGGGTTACCCAAAAAGGTGATAGGAGAGGTTGTGAAGGTGGAGCAACCCAAACCTACAGAATACTATTCAGGGGACGAAATCAGGGCACTATGGGTGTAATAGACCCTTGATGATCAAAAAATCCGGCTGGCCAAAAGGTGATAAGGATAGGTGTTTACTGGCGCACGTGGGTCTCGGACTGGCGCACACATGTCAAACCTACCACCGCATTGGTCAACTATCGAAGTTTGACCTTTGACCACCACCAGGCAAGTTGACCAGCACGCGCCAGTTCCAGGTCAATGCACGTGAATCCAACCTTGACTAGGGTGTAATAACTCTGAATTTCAATGAATAAAAAGTTATTTATTATTTTTCGAGCTATTAATTTTAATTGCTTGAATTACTTTAATTCTTGTAAATTGTCATAATTGCACTTTAGCCCTTGAACTTTCATTTCTTGCGCTTTAGTCCTACTTAGCAAGCCTAGTTAGCATCTAACCATCCGGTTAGAGTAATTAAACCGAAAAGTCATCTAGTCATTGCAAAATGACTGTTTTGCCCCTCATTGAAACTTTTGACCCTTTTGAACCCTTAACTTAGAATTTTAATATTCTTTTTCTTTTAATCAAATTGGTTTATTTCTTTGTCCATTGGACAATAATGGTTAGGGAAACTATTACCCATTGGATAATAGAATCCCATTTGTTTAGATTTAAAAGTATATTTACTTTAAAGTAATTTTTTATTATTTTAATATTAAAAGTGACCTAATAGCTATTATCCATTGGATAATAGAAGTTAGGGGAAGTTTTAACCATTGGTCAATAGAGTGAATCTTTCAAGTACCATGGGATTATTAAACTAATATTTTTCTTTAACCACATGGGAAAGTACTTATTATTTTAATCAAAAAGCGCATGGTACCAATATTCCAAAAGTACCTTTTTTATTATTTTATTGGGATTTCAACCACCCTTGTACATGTGTATATATGTATATATATGTATTAGTACCTATGTTGGATATTATATTACCTAAGGCACCTATGCCTATTTATTGGTTTGTTGGGCAAAATCCTAGGCCTTAAGGCTACCTTGGATTTTAAGTACCAAAGAAACTACTTTTTTATTTGATTTTCTTGTAATACAACACATGCATATATATATGTATTGTACCTTGCAAGAGAGAGAGAGAGAGAGAGAGAGAGAGAGAGAGAAAGCCGAGAGGGAGAGGCCGAGAGAGAGAGAGAGAGAGAGAGAGAAAGCCGAGAGGGAGAGGCCGAGAAAGAGAGAGAGAGAGGAAGGAGGTGTAATAACTCTGAATTTAAATGAATAAAAAGTTATTTTTTATTATTCAAGTTATTAATTTTAATTGCTTGAATTACTTTAATTCTTGTAAATTGTCATAATTGCACTTTGGCCCCTCAAGTTTCATTTCTTGCACTTTAGTCCTACTTAGCAAGCCTAGTTAGCATCTAACCATCCGGTTAGAGTAACTAAACCGAAAAGTCACCTAGTCTTGGCAAAATGACCCTTTTGCCCCTCGTTGGAACTTTTGACCCTTTTGAACCCTAGACTTTAAATTTTAATATTCATTTTCTTTTAATCTAATTGGTTGATTTCTTTGTCCATTGGACAATAATGATTAGGGAAACTATTATCCATTGGGTAATAGAATCCCATTTGTTTATATTAAAAAGTATACTTACTTTAATGTACTTTTTGGTTATTTTATTATTTTTTGTGGCCTAATAGCTATTGTCCATTGGATAATAGATGTTAGGGGAAGTTTTATCCATTGGTCAATAGAGTAAATCTTTTAAAGTACTATTGGATCATTAAATTAATCATTTTCTTTAATCACATGGGAAAGTACTATTATTTTAATCAAAAGTGCATAGTTACAAAAGTACCCTTTTATTATTCTTTATTGGGATTTTCAACCACCATTGTATATATATATGTGTGTATATATATATTTGTACCTAGTTGTATATTATATTGCCTAGAGTACCCTAGGTTTATTTATGAGTTGGTAAGAAAATCCTAACCTTGAATCTACCTTGGATTTCAAAAGTACCAAGAAACTATTTCTTTACTTGATTTTCTTCCATTGTATGACACATATATGCATGTATATATATATATATATATGTGTGTACCTTGCAAGAGAGAGAGAGAGAGAGAGAGAGAGAGAGCCGAAAGGGAGAGAGAGGGAGAGGCCGAGAGAGAGAGAGGAGGGAGAGGAGAGAGAGAGGAAGGAGAGAAGGTGGGAGATTTGATTTGAATCTTGACATTTGATCACCCTTGGTACTTCCAATCTTGAAGATTTATTTTCTTCCAAATCAAATCTTAACCCTAGTGTACTTCTTTGAACACCTTGCAACTTCTCAACCCTTTGATCATGTACCATTCCCATCTCAACCATCCATTTGATTCAAGAATCTCACCAAGGTATACCATAGCCATGCAAAACTAGGATTTTCCATTGATCTTTCCATAAAAGTTGGATTTGATTTGGTTAAAAAATTGGGGAATTGAGAGAGAGAGGGGGCCGGCCATCTTGGGGGAGGGGGCATCCTTTGCCTATAAATAGAGAGCCACTCTTCACTTGAAAATCACACCTCAAAGCAATTAGCTCCTCCTTCTCTCTAGAATTCCAAGTTTCTTTGTTCTAAGTTCAAAACTCTCTTTGTTCTTGTGAGTTCTTGAGCGAAACCACCAAACCGCTTCCAAAACCACCCAACGATCTTAAAAAGTAGTGTAGTAGTAGTTAGGAAGTTGTTTCTAGGAAAAGTATTCCAAAACTTTTCCTTTCGAAGCAATCGGAGGGCCGTTACGCTGCCGAAATCAAACCGATGTCCAAACCACTGCCTAGGAGAACGGTAGTGATCCTTACCTAGTTTTCAATTGCTCACTTTATTTTTTTAAAGTAGTTGAAATTTTACTATGTGAACCTCTACTTACTTTCTTACGTTTAAAAATGACTTTGATCGTTATTTGAAAAGTAAAAATGCATGATTATGTTGTTTATGGTATTCAAGCATGTTACGTGACTTAGATGTTCTTATTATACTATTTCGAAGTTGGAATGAATGCATGTTGTATGAAAAAGTCCCACACGCGGAGTCTTGCATGAGAACGAGACACGAAAACCAAGAAAGTAGACACATGGCACCTAGGGTGCGTTTAACAAGGTTGTTGTGTTTTCCTGGTTGAAAAATATCTTCGAAACTACGTAATGACTATTTCAAGGGTATTACGTAAGTGTGTGTGTGTGCCAATGGGAACCCGGTGCGGCGGAACCATTGTGAGGATACTCGAGAGACCGGAACGGCGGAATCGAGGTTGGGTGTGTATGGCTTGGTTATCCGCGTTACGGAACCAATGCAATGTGTGCCAATGGGAACCCGGTGCGGCGGAACCATTATGAGGATACTCGAGAGCCCGGAACGGCGGAATCGAGGTTGGGTGAGTTAAAAAGGTGTTTTTGAAAAGGGTAACAATGAAAAGGTTAACGATGAGTCAAACACCAACGGTAGTTACATGCGAATGTGAACATGATATCATTATTGTCTTTATTTCCCTGCTTATGTGCTTATCATGTGGAAATCGATGCTAGTAAGTAGGATATACTATTGATCTTTCGTAGCTCATAGTGTTGCCTTTTGGTGACCCTGGCATATTATATGGGTGGCGACGCCGGTATAATATGTCAGATTTGATAGACGAACAGGGCGATCTATTCACCTTGGAGGCGTACGGAGCCGAAGAACTCGCTAGGTTGGAGGAACAAGAGGAGCCGTAGCATAGGACTTCTTAGTTCCCTTTTTGTTGTCTTTTGAATTTCAAATGCTCCTATGAGAGCCATTTTGTAATAATGAGCAGTGACTCGCTTATTTCTGTAATAAATTATTTCATTAACGTACCTAAAATTAGGGGCGTTACAGGAGGGAGGAGATTTGATGTGTATCTTGGCCTTGATTTTTTTTGTACTTCAAATCCTTAGGATTTCTTCTCTTCCAAACAAAATCCTAACTCCATTGTACTCTTTTATTCACCTTGCAATTGTTCAACCATTGGATCTTGTACAATTCTCATCTCCACCCTTCATTTGATTCAAGAATCCAACCTAAGTACATCATAGCCATGCAACCCTAAGATTTTTGCATTGATCTTCCATCAAAGTTGGATTTTATTTGATTTAAAAATTGGGGAATTAAGAGAGAGAGGGGGCCGGCCTTAATGAGGGAGGGGGAAGCCTTTGCCTATAAATAGAAGCTCACTCTTCACTTGAAAATCACACCTCAAACCAAAGCTCTTCCTTCTCTCTAGAATTCTAAGCATTCTTGTTCTAAAATTCAAGAACTTTCTTTGTTCTTGAGAGTTCTTGAGCGAAACCACCAAACCACTCCCAAAACCACCCAACGATTCTTAAAGTAGTGTAGTAGAGGTTAGGAAGTTGTTTCTAGGAAAAGAAATCCAAAACTTTTCCTTTCGAAGCAATCCGAGGGCCGTTACGCCGCCGAAATCAAAACCGACGTCCAAACCACCGCCTAGGAGAACGGTAGTGATCCTTACCTAATTTTCAAGTGCTTACTTTATTTTCGTTAAGTAGTTATAATCTTGCTACTTGAATCTCTATTTATTTTTCCTAAAGTTTAAAAAGTTACTTGGTTGTAGATGAAAAAGTAAAAATGCATGATTATGTTGTTTATGGAATTCAAGCATGCTAAGTTGCTTAAATGTTCTTGATATACTATTTCGAAGTTGGATTGAATGCATGTTGTATGTAAAGTCCCACACGCGGAGTCTTGCATGAGAACGAGACACGAAAAACCAAGAAAGTTAGAAATATGGCACCTAGGGTGTGTTTAACAAGGAAGTGATGTATTTTCAAAAGGAAGTACTTTGGAAACCACATAATGACCAATTCGAGGGTATTATGTGAATGGTGTGTGTGTGTGTGTGTGCCAATGGGAACCCGGTTCGGCGGAACCATTGTGAGGATACTCAGGAGACCGGAACGGCAGAACCGAGGTTGGGTGAGTAGCTTGGTTATCCGCGGTACGGAGCCAATGCAATGTGTGCCAATGGGAACCCGGTGTGGCGGAACCATTGTGAGGATACTCGGGAACCCGGAACGGCGGAACCGAGGTTGGGTGAGTTAAAAAGGGTGTTTTTTTGAAAAGGGTGATAATAATATGGTTAACGATGAGTCAACGCCAACGGTAGTTATAAAGCAAACGCGAATGTGTCAGCACTATTGTCTTTTTATTACTGCTTATGTACTTATCATGTGGAAATCGATGCTAGTATTAGGATTATACTATTGAGCCTTCGTAGCTCATGGTGTTGCCTTTTTGGTGACCCTGGCATATTATATGGGTGGCGACGCCGGTATAATATGTCAGACTTGATAGATGAACAGGGCGAACTTTTCACCTTGGAGGCGTTCGGAGCCGAAGAACTCGCTAGGTTGGAGGAACAAGAGGAGCCGTAGAATAGGATCCTTAGTTCCCTTTTTGTTATCTAGTTTGTAATTTCAAATGCTCTTATGAGAGCCGTATTGTAATAATGAGCAATGACTCGCTTATTTCTGTAATAAATTATTTCCTTAACGTACCTAAAAATAGGGGCGTTACATAGGGTTTCTGGTTTAGGTTTCAAAACGGGGTCCAAACACTCAAAGTTCAAATCCTTTTCGCACTCAAGACTATTTTTTTTATCCAATTCATCATCGGGGAAATAAGAAACCGAAAAATATAGTAAATCAATTGGGAGACTCAGATTGGGGTGTCTACAATGTCAATTGTTAACTAGTGCTAAACTTGGGCTTAAGGCAATGGCAATATTTATTTGGAGTGACACAATATTAGGAACATATCCAGCACCACCAAACAATTGAACCTGCTTTAGTTGGGCTTGCTTTACTTGAATCTGCATTGTGGGAATCTGTATTCAATCTGTTTTAGTTGCTTGAACTACATTGAACCTATTTTTGGATTGCATTAACTCTATTTCAGTTGCTTGAATCTGCACTGAATCTATTTCACTTGCTTTGGACAGCTTTGGAAAAGCTTTGGCACTAACAGTTTTTTACTTTGACTATGTTCTGAACCTGAATCTGCTATAAGCCTGAATCTGCTATAAGTTGTGTTATATTCACTTTAGTTTGAATGTATTTTAAGAGTGTTCTTTTTGTTTAGCATTCACTTTCACACTTTGGCATTCACATTCACTTTTGACTCTGAATCCCATGAACTTTTTGGGATGCCATATTTCAGCCACATTAGTCTGAATCACATTCACATTTTCTTATAAAGAAGTCAAGCTACAACCCATTTTTAAACCTCATCAATTGACAAGAGAAAATCTAGTACATTGAATTCATTTTGTTAGGCAGGATTCGTAGAATAAAGTTAGGACACTTGAAGGGGGATTAGGAATAACGTAGTTTGATTAATACAGTTGTACAATGCCCAAGTATGGTTTACTGTATTTCATCAACTATTGTGTAAGGAACATTGTATTCTTTTGGACCTACTTGAGGGGGTTGTCCCTTGCTTCTTGGCTCTCTCACCTCATAACATACTTCAGGTCACTGCTGCAGATTTGGTTATTCTGCATTCATTTGTTCATGAAGATGTATCTTGTTATTTTGGTATGCTGCATTTTCTTATGGGCGTGTCCTAAGGGTGTGGCTTGGAGTGGGTTAGTTCCTACTACAAACCACTTCAGTCTTAATTGTATTTTCAACAAGAGTCATGTTTTTTTCTTCTGCTAAACCATACTGTTCACTGCTGTGAAAAATCTATAAGCTACATTGTTTGTATATGTGTTGCTATGTTTCTCCTACTGTTGTGTTTCTCCTGTTGCTATGTTTTTGCTGTTGTGTCTGTCATATCATAGAGCATCCAGATTTGGATGTGAAGGCATCATAGAGCAGTTTAATTATTGCTGCTGTTTTGTTGTTGCTGCTGCTGTTTTTCTACGGCTGCTGCTGTTCTTTTACTGGTAATTTTCTATTATGACAACTGTTTTTCATGTCAAGATGGTATATCTTGCTGCCTTTTCCTATGGTGTATAGTCTATTGCTGTTTGTGTGCAGTCCATGAGGTGCAGCTCTAGGAAACCATGGGGGGGTTGTACCTTGGAGCTTTAGGTTTTCTACTATAGAAGTTATTCTTTCATACCTTAGAGCTTTAGGTTTTCTGCTATAGAAGTTGTCCTACCCTACCTTTTGTGAAACAACTATAAAGAAAATCTTTGAAGTGATCCACTACTTGTGTTTTAATTTCTGGGTTATATTGTCCCTAAATTATTTGAGTGAATATAACATGCTTATTGATGCCGATGCATAAATATTGGTGTATTATTGTCACTACATGGATTTACCTCTGTCTCCTTATTAATATCCTAACCTTCATCGTTCTTCTACTTCTTGATTCCGCAGTCATAGAAGAATACACACTGCACTGGTAGAAGTAAACAGCTAGTTCAAAGAGTGCTCAACAGTTGTGATTTGATTTTTGCCAGGATTGGCTGAGTATTCGATTTTTCATACATGTCTTAGTTGCCTACATTATCTTAACATATTGCCCAAGAGTGGATAGGTTGGAGTGTGTGTTTATGTAGTGTGTGTTTTCTACAATAGTGCAACTTCAGAAGTCCATTGGAGTTTACGTAGTGTGTGTTTGTCTGAAGTTAATTAACTGATTGCTTGTTGGTTTTGTTACAAAGGGCTGCATAATTGGGCTTGTTATAAGGTTTTTGTTATAGACTAGAAGTTAACTAAATAAGGATTAACTTTTAGCCTCATTCGTTATTTGTGTGTTCTACTTGAGTTTACGTAGAGTATCCATGCTTTAGAGGCAACTTGAGCATTAAATTCAGACTCATTCGTTAGTTGTGTGTTCTACTTGTTGTATATGTTCACAGTTTCATTGGTCATTTACAATGATTTTTATTATGCAATTTTTAGGATGATATGGAAAAAATTGAACATGATACACCAAGCTCACCTTCGAATAATCTGAAAGAAGACCTCTTTCAATTTGACTCCATCAAATTGAAATGTTTGCTTCCACCATATGTAGGTTTATGAGTTGATAAAAAAGTGTTATTGTGACTTTTTGCTGAAAATATGGGTATGATCTTTCTAGTGTGATGGTTGTCATGATTGCTTGGTTGGTTGAAGCATTTTTGTTGATACTTATGGGATGGATAGATTTTGGAAGGACAATTTTGGTTGAAGTCTTTTTGTTAATATTTTGGTGTCAAGGTTTGAACTCCACTTTTGGGATATATATATATATATATATATATATATTGGAAGGCATTTTTGTTGATATTTGGTGATAAGGCTTGTACTTCACTATTGGGATACATAGATGTTTTGGAAGGCCTATTGTTAATATTTGGTGACAAAACTTGTACTAGATAGAAATGTCGGAAGGACATTTAGTATATTGAATTTCTTTTATGTAATGGTAATCGCTTTGATGTTTAGAGACATTTTGTTGGTTTTGTATGCAATATTGTGAAATATATTGCCAAGGAAGCATTGGAACCGCCATCTTTTTTTATTTAAGCATTGTATGAAGTACTTGTTATGTGGAATGCTATTCAGGTTGGATTGTAGGTTGTATAAAGTAAAGAAACTTGCTAAAAATCAGTTGGAATAGCAGCCTGAAAATGCTGTAAAAAATTTACAATTGACAGCGGGCCAAAAAATTTATGTTGAATAATAGAAAACTCTGAATTTACAGCGTTCCTTTAACGTTGTGGAAACTTTTCAATTTATAGTGTTCCTCAAATGCTGTGGAAACCTTTCCAATTGTTGTGGGAAATTTACAATTTATAGCGTTCTTAAAATGCTGTAGAAATTTCACATTCTATAGCGTTCTTAAAACGCTCTAAAAAGTCTACATTCTATAGCGTTTGAAAAACGCTGTCTAAAGTCTAAGACTTTTAACAACATCAGCTAATACAGCGTTCAGAAAAACGCTGTCAATATCATTAATTTAGTAGCGTGTAAAATGTAATTTTTCTTGTAATGGTACTCATCCTTGATTTTCGTTTTAGGCCCTTAAAAAAATTAAGCCGGCCTTGTATTTTAGAGTGGGTCTGCATCTCCTTTAACACACCCTTGTAGCTATTCAAAAGGCGCATTCATTTTATTTTTTCCACGCACAAATACTTGACACATAAAATTGGGTCCAGCTTTTTATAGTAGTGTATTTTTTTTCCTCATAAACACACCACAGGGAGTTGCAAGGAGATGAGAGAGTAAAGTAGTAAACAAATTTTCACGTGCATGAGAGCTATCGACTAGTTGAGGACTTGGATTGCTTCAAACTAGTTGAGGAGAAATTTTCAATGAAGAGCGGATATCACGTGGTGTCTGTTCGGCGTATCTGAGCCGTCCAATACACTTTTAGACGGCACGAATGTGTTACTCAGGCACAACGTCGGTCAGGTGACGTGGTACCCACCTAACACCCAAAAATTTCTCCTAGTTGAGACACAATCAAAGAATGCATGTATGTCAAAGGACTAGAAAGGCCTCATTCGACTAAATAAGTCATTTGGTTTTTTGTATTTATTCAAAAAAAAATCGCATTTGTTAATTTTTCGTTGATTTTTTGAGAATTATTGCTTTGTCATGACGAGAGGAATCTAAAAAAGTAAAAAATTACGATCAAAATCTAAATTTTTTAATAAAGACAAAAATAAGCCAATTTTTTCGTCTTTATTCAAAAAAATTAAATTTCAATCATAATTTTTTACTTTTAAAGTTCTTCTCATCATGATGAAGCAATAATTTTCAAAAAGAAATTGACAAAAAATTAACAAATACAAAAAAAACTTAAATAAAGACAAAAAAAATAAGTCAAATGACTTATTTAGCCGAGTGAGCCCTTACTAGCTAGCCAAGCCAAGGGCACGTTCAATTTAATAATTTAGAGGTACGTACGTAAGAGGATAGAAACGGGGATGTAGCGGGCAGAAGGTGCATGTGTTCAAAATGAATGAAGAGCCAACACATATCATCATTACGTGTCGTAATTCCTGTACTCCTCGTCCCAAGTGTCCACAAACACTTCCAAATCCCAATTTTGTCCAATTTCGAATATGCATGCATTCAAAAACTAAGCTAACCTAGCTAGCTACCTAGCGTCACCCCTCCACCATCTCTCTCTCTCTCTCTCTTTCTCTCTCTCTCTCTCTCTCTCTCTCTCTCTTATCCTTTCCCCCGCCTGCCTCCTCTTCCCTGTTTCTTCATTTCTTTTGCTCTATATATCTTCACAGTACTTACAAAAAAAAAAAAAAGAAAAAAAAAACAAAAGAAGAAGTACCAACTTAATTAATTTAGCAGCTGCAGCCGATACTCGCTTTAATTAATTTATTATAGGGAATCGGCATCAGCAGGAAGGAAGAGAAGGGAGAGTACCAACATGGAGAACAACTGATACCTAAACGTACTGTTGTTGGTGGCCGGGCAGCTTACAGACCTTGAAAGAGATCAGGAGAGAAGTTATATATATAGTAAAGTTGGGTTGGTTTGTGAGTTTGAGATCGAATTGGGAGCCATGCAGCCACGGAGATATGCTTTTGGAAGGGCGGAAGAGGCCACCCACCCGGATTCCCTGCGAGCCGCCTTGTCCGAGTTCCTTTCCACTTTTATCTTTGTATTTGCTGGCGAAGGCTCTATCCTCGCTCTCGGTAACACTACGCTACAACACACACCACACCCAACCCCCCCCTAATTACCTGAAACCAAGAAAAGAGAGTAATAGCTAGTATTTTTTTTTTTTTTTGCCAAAATGTTAAGGAGTTTCCATTGATAGAATAGCTAGTATTCATGATGTCATTATTTAGATAGAATCTACAACACCGAAGAAAATGCTTTGTCTGGCTTGAATTTGGCGAAACTAATCAGTTGGTCTTCTTAGCATATTACTGCTTGTTAATTTTGCCCCCTCTAGCATGTGTTAATAGGCACATATATGCATGCATGTTATCTTCATCATTAATTATGTGGTTAATTTTGCAGATAAGATGTACAGAGATAGAGCTCTAGGGGCATCATCCCTGGTGGTGATTGCCCTAGCTCACGGCTTAGCCCTATTTGCAGCAGTGGCATCCAGCATGAACGTGTCTGGTGGGCATGTCAACCCTGCTGTCACCTTTGGGGCCTTGGTGGGAGGGAGGATCTCCCTGCTCCGCGCCCTCTTCTACTGGGTCGCTCAGCTTTTGGGCGCCGTTTTTGCCTCTCTCCTCCTCAAGCTTGCCACCGATGGCATGGTAAAAGAAAGTTTGATCTATATATATTAATTAACATGCAGTGCTAATTTTGTTGTTTTTATTTTGTAACAGAAAGATCCTAGCTTGAAAAATGGTATCTCACATGCATTAAAATTTATGTGTTCTTTTATCTTTCTCTTCCGTCTGCGTATTGATTAATTAAATTGGTTTTGAGTGCCTGCAGAGACCGGTTGGGTTTGCGGTGGCCAGTGGAGTTGGAGAGTTGAATGCGCTGGTGATGGAGATAGTGCTGACGTTTGGGCTGGTGTACACAGTGTATGCGACTGCTATCGACCCAAAGAGGGGAAGCTTGGGCACAATTGCACCTCTGGCCATTGCCTTCATTGTTGGAGCTAATATACTGGTCGGAGGGCCTTTTGATGGAGCTTCCATGAACCCGGCAAGGGCCTTTGGGCCTGCCCTGGTGGGCTGGAGGTGGAGGAATCACTGGATTTACTGGGTTGGTCCTTTCGTCGGAGCCGGAATCGCAGGCCTCCTCTATGAGTATGCCGTCATACAACCCGAGACCCCACACCACCCTCACCACCACCAGCCTTTGGCTCCGGAAGATTACTAAATAAGAAACCGCGGCTGGTGGGCTTTACTACTTGGCAGCTACCAAGCTAGCTATTGAGGGAACTACTTGGCCCATCATCTTCCTCATAATCATCATTTCCTGAGCCTCACCATCATTATCATGATCATCAACATCATCAGCCGTTGATAAGAAGATACAAAAGTTTCCTGTGCATGCCTTTTGTTTTGTTTGCTTTCTTTGTCCTCTTTTTTTTTGTGTGTGTGTGTGTCTTCGTGGGTGGTTGGGTGGATGTCTATGTTTGTCCTTTTCTAGAGATAGACTTCAATAATAAAATGTCATTGTATGGCAATCGTAAATGAAAAATAAAACCATTTTCCTTTCCTTTCCTTTCTCAGTTCTCTTTATTCAGATTATTTTCCCCTTCTTTTTTTTTGACATATATATAGGTGGTAAGTTAGGCGGATGACATGCTTGCGAAATGGAGTGGGTTTGTGTATTCATTTGCGATTAGTTTCCTTTTTCTTTGGACAAGTATACCTTTGAACTGGTACCATATTGTAGACATGCATGGATACAGTCTAGACTTTCGGTTTTACTCAATAATAGGAATGATACAGTCTCCAACGAAAAAAAATCCTTCCAATGATTGATAAATTCATTATATGTGATTGATAAAGGGATTATTACCACTAGGTACAGAAAATAAAAAGTAATTCTCATTAAGGTAAGATGGGATACTTAATTATCACTGGGTCCACTTTTTACAAAAGTAAATTTATCATTAATGAAAATGCAACCCTAGGACACTCTAGGTTTTTATGGTGTCTTAGGATTTTAGGGTTTAAGTTTAGGCGCTTTTATAAAGTTGGTTTAGGTTTAGTTACTTTCATAAGAATTTTATGGTGCACTTTTCTATTATAGGATTTTAGCGGTTTAGGCACTTTCATAGGGTACGTTAGAGTTTAGGCATTTTCATAAGGCTTCATAGGGTACCCTATGGTTTAGGCACTTTTATAAGATACCCTAAAAGTTTAGGCATTTTCACGGGATACTTTAGGATTTAGGCACTTTCAGAATTTAAGGTTTTAGACACTTTTATAGGGTTTTAGTATTGCATTAATGGAAGTTGACTTGATGGAATTACTTTTTATTTTCTCTGTAGAATTACTTTTTATTTTCTCTGTACCAGTGATAAAAAGCCCTTGATAAAAATCCTTTCAATGGTTAATTCCCCCACAGAGATGCCCTAATCCTATATTTTGTCATTTTTGCTTCTTTTGCCTCTCAAACCATATAAGGGGAGAGTTTTTTTTTTTTTAATCTTTCCTTTCCTTTATTTTCCTTTTTGTAATGTTGTCATTGAATTCCTGCACCTATCATGTACAATATTGTTCGTTTTGGCCGCCCAAGCACCATGGACTTTCCAGTAAGTCACCCATCTTAGGATAATTCTAAGGTGAGCATGCTTAACTGTGAAGTTTTGATACCCTCGCGGCTTTAAAAGACATTGTTCGAGGTAGAGTCATAATTTATTACTTATATAGCTTAGAACTTATACTTCACCAAGCAATGTGGGACTCGTGAACTAGAGTTACCACAACTTTACTTGGGTCTTTTCCCTCCCATCTAGCCCCATGGTCACCACAGCCTCAACCCGGGTCTTTTTCGCTGGTTACGAGGTGTCACAATCTCTTCCACTTAGGAACACACATCTTTGTATTGGGTCAAGATTTTTTTTCCACATTTTCGGTTGGTGCAGGCTCTTATGCCATCTATAATAACCTGCTCCTGCCCTATACAATATTGTCCTCTTTGGCCGTCCAAACTCTATGGACTTCCCAATGGGTCACCCATCCTAGGACTACTCCAGAATGAGTATGCTTAACTGTGAAGTTTCAATAAGCTTTGATGTTTTCACGGCTTTAAAAAGGCCTTGTTCAAAGTAGGGTCATAATTTATTAACATGAAGAAAAGGTAATTTGCCTTAACAAAAATGCAACGCGCACAATCATTGTGTTGGTTGTGCGCCTAATTCTGGCTATCCAGATGTGTTTTGACAGTTTAGATTTTAAATAGACTCTTTCGAGGAAAAATTTGATCAAATTCTAGCCATTTATTACAACAATGGACGGATAAAGATTGATTGTGTTTTGTGTTTTACACAACAGTTATATGTGTAGCACTCTTGTTGCCTTAAAGACAACTAAAGTTCTTTTGTTATGGTACTTAGGGAAGTAGCTAACTTGGTTAGTACAAGAAAGATAGAGTTCTTTTGTGACGGTACTTTAGGGAAGTAGAAGGCTTGGTTAGTACAAGAAAGATAGAGTTCTTTTTTGATGATACTTTAGGGAAGTAGCTAGCTTGATTAGTACAAGAAAGATAGGAGTGTGGGCACATGCCCCTGAAAATTCAAGTGCGCCTTTTTTGGAAAAGCGCAGCGAAATGCCTCGATTCAGAGTTGCCACTCGGGTTTTTGTGGTATGCCACCCAAGAAACTGAACTTGAAACGTTTGTCACGTTGTTTGATTTTGAAAAGGCATAGATTGGTTCATTGTCACCTTTAATATCTGAGGTTCGGGAGCCAGGTTACGAGAGGGAAAGGGTTTTAAGGCACCCCTTTCGCACAATCCGGAGAGTGGTCTCTACTCGGGCATTTATAAAATGTTTGATTCTCTCATTAATCGATTTTTAGCCAATTAGGGCGAGGGAACAGTTAAAAGGGATTAAAACTGTAACATGTTGGCAGGATGTGATAGAATGATATGCTTATTTATCGAAACAATTAATATAGATTGAAAATAGACTCCTATGTGAGCCTTAAACAGACTGGAGGACATTGACTCGGAGTGACGTACGCAAGAAGAAACCAGCATGCACTGGTCAAATCACTGCATGATAATGTCACTTGCGTACGCCACTATCGGACAAGCGTGCACCAGTAAGCCTAAGCCCACAGTTCTTATTCTCAACCCTCTGGGCTCTAAAAATGACCAGTGCACACCCAGAACAAACCAAGCAGTTTTATACAAAGGAAATATATAGTTATAAGCAGCTAAAATGGGCTACGAAACCACAAAAGAATAATACACCACATAAACAGTGTGGGGAATAAAGCAGAGGCCAAAGCCTAGTTTGCCATGTAAAGGCCAGCCACTGGACTGGACTTGACTGGCGCACGCTGGTAGAAGGCTACCGTATGCCCATTGTAATCTCTTGTCCAGTGCTTGGCTTTGCACTTTCTGGATTCTGAGACATATTCAGAAAGACCCCAGAGGCATTCCAAAGCAACAGAAATGAAGATTGAGAAAGTAAAACTAGCAATTCTAACTATGGAAAACAGTAAACTAGTTCTTAGCATTCTTCACAATGATATATGGAACGAAAGACAGAAAAATAGTTAGACAGGGATCCCCATGCCAGTACTGCACGTACAGCCATGACTAGCGTACACGAACTTGGGACTGGCGTGTGCCAGTTCTAGGCACGAACAACTTTGAAACTTTGCCAGCTTTAGGGTCAGGACTGATATTGATTACTAGCCTTGACCCTGCCAGCCCCCCTTAGGGATCAGAACAGAGAGTTATTACCAAGGCTTTATACCTTTGGCTTTGAGTTTGGAAGGTGCTTGAGCTTTGAACTTGGAGGTTGAATAGAGAATGTAAATTGATGGATGAATGTAGTGATGTATAGTGGTTGTGTGTTAGAGGGTGAAGAACAAGTGTTGTGTTCTTGAATGCCTTTATATCTCTTTAGTTTGTAAAGAGGAGTACAAAGTGTATAGCCAAAAGTTGTAACCTTGTAACCCTTTGAAAGACCAATAAAGGGGGTATTTATAGGAGATGAGGGAGAGAGGGGGGTTATCACCTGACCAGTCAAAGGGGCTGAGAGGGAAAAGGTGATGGGATGGGTGTATGTCACACCCTCGATTTTCAACATAAATAATAATCATTTTCAATAAATAAAATGATAACTAAAGTATTGATAATACCCAAATGACATATCTCTTCTCATTCTCAAAGTTAAATTTAAAAATTACAATCCTGGCTCGAGGCCCCAATTTACCAAAATACCAAAATAGAATTACAATAATCTTTCTTTCAAGTCAAATGCAAAATGTTGCCGCTTATATACCTTCGAAATATATGATCAACAAGCACAAGATGCACACCATGCCAATTTCCTTGCTTTGTACCTGAAAATGATAAGTTGAGCCACACTAGTCCAGTAGAGAAAATTATACTTAAGTTATATGAAAATGCGATGAAGTATACGCCAAACGTGAATGAGACTCAACAAACGAACATGAGATACAAGAGGGTTTACCATAAGGAAAACTAATTTAGACTTCAGGACTCCGAACAACTTAGAGATAACCCTAACCATCCACACGTCAACTAGAAGCAGCATTAAATCTCATATCAATTGAACAAACAACAATAGAAGTTCAACTATCTAATAATTTTTGACTGAATGCCACAAACCACTTTCTCATTCCATACCATTCACCATAGAGTCTCATTTCATAAAACTTTACTTTTTGATTTCCAAAACAATTTAGAGAAAACTCAAGACCATTACAGGTCAAACTTCGTTGATTCAAGCTTGAATACTGGAGTCCGTTGATTTGTGCCCAAATACCGGATCCATTGATTCACTCAAGAATACCAGAGGATTTTTGATTAAAAAAATCCTCTTCTCAAAATCCAAATTTCTTTTTTAATAAAACCTTGATAAAACCAACCTTTCATTCTCTTTTTCGACAACCACAATCCTAAGCAACAAATAATCCCAACATCAACATAGGCTTCTAAAGTCAATCAAAGTTCTCTTCATCATGCGAGAGATTCAACTATGTTACCACCCCTTGCGTCACATTGAATTCTCTCCATCTGGGTTTCCGCATTTCCACCTCTTGAGTTGCGGACCCACTAGAGTCTCCGCATTACCACACCTTGCGTTGCAAGACCTTTGATTCAAATTATCAACTCACACATACACACATGTATTATCAATCCGTATACGATAAGACAACATTTCCCAAGGTCACATTCTTTCATTCATCATCACATAATGTATTACAAACTCATAAACACGTTCCATTGTACATTGGTAAATACTATATGTTCACGTTATTCCTCAAAGTCAATTATGACATCCTTTGTCGCACACCGAACCCACAATGACTCTACACGCACCACCCGCTAGGTTTTAAACAAGTGTCAAAGGAATCTAGGGAGCTCAACAAGACGAGGCATGAAGATACAAGTCATAATACTGCCCATCGGATTACTAGACAAGCTCATGTCTTCCCAGAATAGTCACCACATTACCCCTACAGCCCACGGTACTCTTATCAATCTTACGATATATTTCCTACCGAACGACACTAATACTTTACTCTAATGAGTGCCAAGATATAAGATCGAATAATGAGTCACAAAGACACAGATAATCATACTCAAGAGTCACTAAAACATGTTCTAATCATATAGGGAGTCATAACACGAAACGAAAATGACTTAGAAATAGCCAGCATACAATGACAGACTGACATACCTCCACTCAAACAATCATAACTTTTTGTGTACTAAGAGTTTAAGGTGATTCTAGTGGCAAATGAAAGCTAACTTCATGACCTTCGATTCGATATAAAGTTTGCATGAAACGGACATCGGATGAGGAAGTTATGGCCGTTTGAAGTTGGGCTGGAACCTAGAAAACGAGCCAAATTACCAGATTCGGCCGAAACACAAAACCCAGCCTCAAGCACGAAATGAAGCATGATCTGGGTACATAAACATCATATAAACATATATAACAAGAGTAAGAAATCCCTACCACACTGGGTTTTGAGCAAAACCCTAAGTACACCAAGCAAAGGTCCGTCAAGAACATGCTTTCCCAAAGCAATACCACAAGATCTACAACCTAGATTATCCAAAAACGTGATCAATGAATGAATCCAAGCTAGGATTTGAGAAGAGAGAGAAAAAGAGAACCAAAAACCATGAATCTTACCTTTAAATATGAGAAACTCGAAACGCGGTTGATATTTGAAAGATTAACACATAGATCTTGAAGATTTGGTGGTGTTTGATGAACAAATCCAAAGATTTGGGTGAGAGATTGAAGAGAGAAGGGAGAGGGGCGATTTTAGGGCTTGGTTCATGGTCTTCGAGTGAAAAAATAACATAAGGAATCTATTTATAGTGTATGAATCGCGTGCTGAGTTTTCTAAAATTTGTCAGTGGGTACCAGTACTGGGTGATTCCCAATACCGGTACTAGAACCCCAAAATGCCAGAAAAAATACAACTTCTGGATAGCGGGTATTGGTACTGGCTAAAGAAAAATAAATTTTATTTACTAATACTGAATCAAACCCCGCTTGCTACCAACACTTCTACACATCATTACAACATCAAAACTCATAGTTCAACAATTCTCCGAGTGTCCGATACATAACGGTAGGCATATTCGTATAACCTTATTAAACAACATATAATTTAATCAAAATACGATCTTCCACATATTTAAGCGATTAAAGAAAATAGATTAATTTACGAGTCTCTATAGTGTAAGAGATGTCCCCTGGTGAAGACTACTTTTTCGATGGATTGGAAGGTTCCCATGTGCTGTAGACCTCTAATCATGGGTTCAGCATGCTGAATAAAGCAAGTTTGACCAGAGCTTTGACTAGCGTACGCGGGTTCTAAACTAGCGTATGCGGGTCAACGAGAAGGGTTGACTAGCGTACGCAAGTAGTGGACCTGCATA
Organism: Rhododendron kiyosumense; assembly: GCA_019656275.1. Taxonomy (NCBI): domain Eukaryota; kingdom Viridiplantae; phylum Streptophyta; class Magnoliopsida; order Ericales; family Ericaceae; genus Rhododendron; species Rhododendron kiyosumense. Next base: position 676,498 of record BPLS01000170.1, on the reverse strand, counting down.
CTCAGGTCCAAACTATAGTTTTGACTGATGACTGACACGTGGCAAAGAACCAGTGCACGCCGGTGTGGAACTAGCGTATGCAGGTAGGGTTTTGGCTGAGGCTTTTTGGTTCTGGCTTGAAGGGTTTTGAAAGAGTTTCAGAATGCTTAAAGCTCAAACACACTAACATTCTCGGAGTGTTCTTGATCTAATTCATCATTGGGGAATTAAATACCGTAAGTTTAATAATCTGAAAAATCCAAAATAAGGTGTCTTTAGTAACCCCTCTTTGACGATACGCAGAGCACCATTGAGTTAGTATAGGTAACGTCAAAGATCTCTAGACACCCCTCTAGGTTGTCCAGAACAAAGCATACTAGCAAAGTAAACCTGACTGATAGATTGAATTGAACGGGCAAGCCGTTGTTGGAGATGGATGTAGAATTGGATGAGCAAATCGTCGCTTGATGGTCAGATTGGACAGAATAGGTTATCGCTGCAGAGTTGGACGGGACAGGCCGTCATTGGTGGGGATCAAAACTATCCTCAGCACGCAATTTCCAATAATCACAGGTAGGTCGTGTCAGGTAGGTTAAATTCCATCCATTGGGAATCAAAGCCAATCTCCTTATCAAAGACCATCTGAGACAGAGCAATAAGGCTGTTGAAAAATGCGCTTGAAGCTAGACTAAAGTAGGGGTATCTGTTCGGGGCAAGCCAAGGCAGCCTCTCCTAGGGAACAGTTAGTTGCTGATGGAAGGACCATCGAACGATATTCTGATCGTCGTTGATGGATTGAGTCGGACAATATTCTAATTGCTTTTGAGTTGGACAGAACCGGCGGATCATGCTTCTGGATGAATGCGTTGTTTGTCAATTAGATAGGATCGACTATCATTGCAGAGAATGGGCAGACCATCGTTGAGTTGAGACGATGGGTCAATATTAAGGATGACGCGGACCATCATTGAATTAGGACGGTGGGTCATCATTGAGGATGACACGGAGACCATCATTGAGTTGGGACGGTAGGCCATCATTGAAAATGACGCGGAGACTATCGTTGAGTTGGGACGGTGGGTCATCATTGAGGATGACTCAGAGACCATCATTAAGTTAGGACGGTGGGTCATCACTGAGGATGATGCGGAGACCATCGTTGAGTTGGGACGGTGGGTCATCATTGAGGATGACGCGGAGACCATCGTTGAGTTGGAACGGTGGGCAATCATTGAGGATGACGCGGAGACCATCGTTGAGTTGCGACGGTGGGCCAAGGATGACGCGGAGACCATTGTTGAGTTAGGACCATGGGTCATCATTGAGGATGACGCGGAGACCATCGTTGAGTTGGAACGGTGGGCCATCATTCACGATGACGTGGAGACCATCGTTGAGTTGGGACAGTGGGCCATCATTGAGGATGACACGGAGACCATCGTTAAGTTGGGACGATGGGTCATCATTGAGAATGACGCGGAGACCATCGTTAAGTTGAGACGGTGGTCATCATGTAAGATGACGCGGAGACCATCGTTGAGTTGGGACGGTGGGCCATTATTAAAGATTACGCGGAGACCATCATTGAGTTAGGATGGTGGGTCATCATTTAGGATGTCGCCGAGACCATCGTTGAGTTAGGACGGTGGATCATCATTGAGGATGACGTGGAGACCATCATTGAGTTGGATGGGACAGGCAGATCATGCTTCAGGATGAACGTGCCATTGGTGAAATTGGATTTGGGTAGCACAAGCCATTGCTCCTTTGAATTGTATTCTGACCCCTAAAGTATGCTCTAGGTGCTAGCGGAATGAGACAGAGAGGCTGTGTGCTTGACATTTGCCATGGAGAAATGGATAGGGAGAATGGCATGTGGCACCCCCCTTAAAATTGCAATATCCAAGAGCAGCGGCTCCAGCTGCAGTTCCAGTAGTGACTAGATCCGAGGTATGAACCCCCAAAATCCTATTTACTTGCTGCTTTCGATGATGAATAGGCGTGCTTTGGCACTTGATAGACTTTTCCTGTTTTCAACATTTGATATACAATATGCAATGATATGTACTAAAATGCACAAATTGAAAATACAGTCACAAGCTAAAGGCAGCTCCTAAGAGGACGACGACGCCTGAGGACTAGCACTGAGCCTCATTACTTTACTGTCTTCTGTTTTTGAGTTTCGGCCCTGCGTGCCAAAATAGAGGCGCATTGAGTTGGCTGGCACGCCCCTTCCTTGATGCTTGGGTGGACGTGCCCCATAAATATGCTTTGTTTGGCTTTGGGCTGACATGCTCTTGCTGTCCACGAGATTACACTGCTTGTGGATTTCAGATGATAGAGTAGCAATGTAAAAATTGCAGTTTTCAGTTTATTGACTCACTTTTGAAAATGTCTAAAAGAACACATAAACCATCCGCTAATATCTAATTTGCATTGACAAGTGAACTAAATCGACACACAGACATGCGCACAGGCACAAACTTGCCTAACTCGAATGAAAAGGAAGAAGAGCCCCTGATGCGACACGAGCCCTTAGACACGTGGAAAATAATGAAAATTTGGACATTAATTAGCCAAAATTCAAATATCCCTTAATCAGGTGAAACTGACACCTGCAAAAGGTCAAAAAGATGTACAATGACCCGTACGAATCAACAAAAATCGAAAAAAAGCGTCCCAACACAAGAAATAGACCGAAGGACTTGAAAAATGTCACAAAGATGGACATAAAGTGCAAAGATGACTCTTATAAGGCCCGGACTGACACCGATACCCCCGTGCAGTCACATTAGGTCCACATGACTTGCATGGCCTGGAAAACTTGGCAAAAGCCCCTTGAATGACATTCAAGGTGCTTTGAACTTGAGATAAAAAATGACAAGTTGGAGGCAATAAATGATTGCTTCCGACTGCTGCTAGAGTGAAGGAGCGCATGCAGGTTTGAGACCAACGCACATCACTTAGAATAAACACACGTGAACCTCAAACTAGCGCGCGTGACTACAAGTCTATTGCAGCTGCTCACACCAGACTTCGCTAAACTTAAAACAAGCTGTGAGCCATTAGGCCTCGCAAGCATTTCGTTCTGTTTTTTATACTTCAAATATTTTAAGGCTTTATGCTCAGCCTTTGTAATCGAAATAGCAGTTTGCATTAAACCCGAAAGACGAAAGGTTTCCCCCTTCTGATTCTCCAACGAAGCTTGTCTTGTTCACGACCCTTGGTGTGTACCAAAATGTCAACCATGGACCAAATTGATAGATTATGACTAAGTCTCGAAGAGAGACTGCCTACGTATCCCACATTCTAGGGAATCAGGTCAAAACGTAGTTCAGGCAAAGGTTCACTCATGTGTTTTACCTCTCCTTTTACACTCTAACTTTTGCCTAGTACTGCCTCTTCGGGTTTTCAGTCTAGCAAGCTTTGAATATTGCCTATTTACTTTTGCCTATACCGCCTTCATAGGTTTTCAGTCTAGCAGGCTTACTCTTACTTTTTCTTAGAACTGCCCACCCTTGGGGTTTTCAGCCCAACAAGCTTCTCTCAAAGAAAAACACCGCTTGCATTGATCCAGGTTGACTATGGTATTGAATTTGTTACTGTCACGACTGATGATCTTTGATCGTAGCCCCAGATAGTGCTTGACCAACCGGGTGTTATTAAAATTAAACTAAAAACGCATCCCAAGCGTAGGACTCTCGACCAGTGTAGCACAATAATTCCGGAAG
>BPLS01000170.1:611616-672778 GCA_019656275.1 Rhododendron kiyosumense | reverse complement strand
ATTTCCCTACTTAGGCGCTTAAATTCATGAATTCCGCGCGCCTATCAGATAGAATGGCTTTAATAATGAAGGATCAAGAGCGCTTTAGCTGAAACTCCTTGCTCCGGGTTATTTTTGAACTTTCTCATTTGTGCTTGGTAGAACACTGCCTTGCTGTTTTGAACATAGTATAAGGCCCGGAGCCTTTTGAGCTTCTACTTTCGAGCTTGGCATTCGGTAGCAGAAGATTTGATACTTCTTTATCTCAGGATCAACGCCAAGCGTGTCTTTTTGTAAAACCATGCCAAGTCATCGATGAACTCTTCAAGCCTGTCTAACCGGGCGCAATGCTCCTCTAGTGATAGCGTTGAACCAATTTGAACCATTCGAAGGTCTACTTCATCTTTCAAGTTTATTGAAACTACTTCTTCTTTTAATAGGCTGAGCATGCCTTTTGTATTCCCATTCGGCGAGGGAACACATTTCCTTGGGGATGATCCCATCGAAATCTATCCCTTTATCGTCATGGTCAACACAGTTTATGTAAAAGTCAGCAAAGTACTTAGAAGCAAGATAGTGCATATCATAAAGAAAGCCCCTCAGGGTTGCCAAGTACAACAAAAGACTTAATTTAAAAATAGAAGTTACGACATGGAGGGCCAAAAGGCACAAACTCTGACTCAAAGCTAAACTTAGACAACGTGACAGACACTGTGTCAGAATCAAACTCAAAAGTATCAATGCAAAATAGACGTGACTTGAAAATGCAATTTTTAGAGTTACCCTTGGCTTCCTCACAGAAAGGTGGATCTTAGAGGATGTCAGGTCCAAGCAATAGCTCTTCGGTTTTCTCAGCATCTTCGACCAAACCCATTTGAGAGAACTCCTTGAACAACAGCCCTAAGCTCTCATGATTGAAGGACCTCAGCCAGTCAGTCTTCTCCTTTGATTGATTAAACTTCCTCTTGAATTCCTCCTTGGGAAGCTTTTCATCATCGTCAATCCAAGTGTTGGCAGCGAAGATCTCAATTGCATCTATGGCCATCAGGTTGACCTCGGGTTCGAACAGGAGAGACACGATTGGCTTGGATTGATTTTCTGGGATAATGTAAAAGGTTGCGTTGAATATGGTAAAGCTAGGTTTGATTTGAGTGGAAGTGAGGGATATCTGGCCAACATGGGGGTTGGAATTGTGTTGAGGCATGGAGCTGGAGGTGACACTAGGCTTTGATGGGAGTGGGGCTGGAATGGTGCCATTGTTGATGAGATCTTGACTGGCATGACAGAGGCTGTAGCAGGCATTGGTGGAATGGCCTGGCATTTGATGGTAGGTGCAAAAGTGGTTGGGGTTGTGGCTGACAGGGAAAACCTTAGGCAATGGAGTTGGAGTTAGAGGCCTGATGGAACCAGCATTGAGGAGCTCCTCATAAACTAAGGATAAAGATGCGGAGAAGCGGGAGAAGGTCCTGGGTTGGTTTGTGCGGGTTATGCGACTGGGCGAGGGTCGGCAGAATTTTTGCTCACTTTGCCATTGTAGAGCATTGCGTTGTCAAGGGAATACATTCTTTTGGCACTGGGTTGGACCTTGTCAACGGGCGCATCTTTCCTTGCAACACCAGTTTTGGACGGGAAATCGGCATCTCCTATAGGTGAATTCTGGCTTCATGGAATTCAATTAGGCCTTTGAATATATCTTTTGAACATATCTTGATTCCGACCACTTGAGGGTGGTAGGTTTAAGGGGATTCTTTGGCTAGCCCCATACCCGATTGTGGGGCTATGAAGGCAATGAGGTCAACCAGCTCCTAGACCATAACTATTTGTTTATCCATTTTCTGGCTCATTTCCTCTACGACCTTCTTCAGCTCAACCAGCTCTATTTGTGCTGCCATTGATGATCGAGGAAAGTGATACGGCTTTGGAAGTGATGGTGAAATAGCCCCGACAGACGCTCCGAAGCAAGTTTGGTTCTTCCCTTCGGCGAAATGGCTTAAAGCTTTAGACAGCAAAGTAAATGAGAACTAGTGGCATTTTTGTTGCAAGCTTTTGAAAGAATTTAAAGGAATGGTATCACACCCCATTCCGGAAAACACCACGCTAAATTATTTTCCAAATGGGATGGACCCACACCTTGGCCCTGCTCAAACAGTAAATAAAAACACCAGCCAGGTGTCCAACTCGGAAAAAAAAAAAACTTAACTTGCAAATATACTAAAATAACTATCATACAAGACGTCCGCAAGTATTTTCAACATATACAAGCTCCAAAAATAGGCACATAATCAAAGAGTCAAAAAAAACTAGACTACTATATACACAACTCCTGTCTAGACTCTGCAGTGGACCCGCGTGCCGTCACGCACCTGAAAAAAAATCACTGTGGGGGTGTGAGCTATCAACACGCTCAATGAATGTTCTTATCTGTAATAAGAGAAGCAATAAAGACAGGTGCTATCAAACAATTTAAATAAGAATATCCAGCCCCACAATAACGTCCATTATGTAATACTCATAACGCCACTAAGGCAATTTCCATATCTACGCCACTAAGGCAATACTCTTTGCGCCACTAAGGCAATAGTTGTCACGCCTCTAAGGCAATATTTATCCACGCCACTAAGGCAATATTCAATAACGCCACTAAGGCCATATTATAACGCCACTAAGGCTACGATCATATTCTCGCTTAGGAGCTCAAGCCAAATATTAACCATTTCAATACGAAAAATAACTCTACACTGTGTCTCATCTTCCACTATTAAAAATAAGATCACCCACCTCGAGGTCTAGTCAAAAAGGTACCAACACGAGCTCACTCCCTAGTGGAGCCACGGTACTCGTCGCCACTTCTAAACCTGACGAGTAACACATAAATCTATACATGTGAGTATTATTATTGATATACTCATAAAAATGAAAGGATTGCAACCATTCCTCTAGTATCATGTTCCTTCCAACTGACCTTAAGATAACATTCAGCACATTAAAGAACAGAAGAAAGAAAAAAAAAAAACAAGTCAATTGTATGTCCAAAAAGCCATCAGATTAGCCAAACTATAACTAAAGTATAACAATATACTCTTGTACACTTGCCACACAAGATAAAATTCCCATTTGATAGCCATGGGAAATCTACGTTCCCTGTTCCACACACCAAATCCAAATTCCCTTCTTCCTGAATGACTTTTTGGTCTAATGTTCACAAGACATCACAGACCCCAACAGCACATCCCCTAATTCAGTCCAATTCAACATATAATTTCTATTTTCAGCAACTATTATCTCAATTTCAGTTCCTAAGCAGCTATTTTTAGCATCTCGGCCAACACCCTAGCAGATTGCAAAGAAATTCAGCACTTCAATGTTCATTTACAGCTCTTAGAACTTCAATTTAAGCATCCCTAGATGATATTTCAACTTAAGCACAACCATTTTGAGCATTAAAGAACTTTTTTTTTTGAATCTCTCATTTTCTTTCCATGTACAAAACAGGGGTATTAGGGCTTAGTTCAACAACATAAAAAGAAACATTTACAGGTAGAACATAAACATGACTTACCAATCTAAGAGTTAGAAATTCAGTCTTCACTTCCTCTTTTCTCTTTTCCCTTTCTTCTCTCACTCTCTTCTCCTGGACGATTCTTCTTTTTATTTTTTTCAACTCCTTTATGTTTTTTTTTCCCTCTCTCCCTACATATACATATCCACATGCACCACTACACCTCATTTGCATCCACGTGCACACACAGCACAACAAACTTTTTTTTTTGCAACAAAAACCCTATAGTTCTAGGAAGTTACATTAAAGGCCCTCATAAAACAATAACTAGATATAACTCACCTTTAATAAGACTACTCATTTTCTTTTCTTTTTTAAAAAAAAAAAATAAGATTCGGGTCTCACAAATGCAATGCGCACGTTATTGTCATCGGTGTCCTCCCAGACTCTAAAACTAAAGACGAGTCTGTCTCATGATGTTCGGATACTGCCAGAATCCTCTTAATTTTTTTCAAGGGTGTATCTTTATTTGAATCAACTGACACTAAAAGATATCAAAATAGCCTAAGCCTTTGACTATTCCATTCTCAAAGTTTCAACTTTTGGAGTTGGAACAACTCGGTGTAGATAATGTGATACCTTAACCGAGGTGGCGTAAACAGCACTGTGCTAGAGCCTGAGCAGTGTAAGTAATTAGCACTTAACCTGGGTGGTGTAAATATCACAACATCCTCTCCGTTGTTCCCAATTTTCTATTTGAAACCTAGATCGAATTTTAGAAAGTATTGATTTCCCAAAGCTCCATTAATCCAAGGACTTTGAAAATTGATAACATGCACCATCAAGATGCACGACTCGTCATCGGGCCATGATAGTGTCTGAATAGGCATAAGACAGACTCGACAAAAGATAACCTAAAAGCCGCCCTATCATGCTCCTACGCAAAATGGTATATATGTATAATGCATGCGATTGAGAAAGCGGTAACACATAGATAGTATATGAGGGTTAGATGCAAGTAAATCTTAGCATGCGGGTACCTATCCTAGTTTGGAGAGTTCTAAAGCTTTGTAGATGAAGAGGCTGGTTTTGGTTTGAAAGGGGTCGTCTGACTAAAACCAAGATATACCTCCCGCTGCCCGCGTATTGCAGTGCAACAGTCGAACGGCAAAATGACTCATCATCGTCCAAGGTTGTTGGGCGTTTGAGGACCCCAGGCTCCAGTCAACTGTGCTGGTTACCCAAAATACCTCAATGGGGCTAGCTAACATCGATGCACAAAAAGAATGCTAAAATATTGATTGCTAAGAGAGAATCGCAACATTTTGCAAAAATGCCTTTTAAAATGCGCCTCACTTTTATTAATCGATACTTGGAGAAAACTACTCAAATGAACAATCGAAAAAGTCCCAATTCAGATTAGTCAGATACGGAGATCTTGTTAAGTCACCATTCCGTTCTTCGGCAGCGCGGAGTGTACCGTTTTGACAGGCTTTTGAAGGATTGTTCTTGAGGGTATTAATTTACAAATATAGACTAACGCAATAAGTCCCCAGCAGAGTCACCACTATGGGCACACGCCCTTGAAAAAATTCGGGTGCGCCCTTTTGGAAAAGCGCGGCGAAACGCCTCAATTCTGAGTCGCCACTCGGATTTTTGTGGTATGTCATCCAAGCAACCGAACTTGAAATATTTGTCACATTGTTTGATTTTGAGAAAGCATAGACTGGTCCGTCATCACTTTTGATATATGAGGTTCGGGAGACAGGTTACGAGAGGGGAAGGGTTTTAAGGCACCCCTCTCGCCCGATCCGCAGATCGGTCTCTACACGGGCATTTATAAACCTTTTGATTCTCTCATTAATCAATTTTTAGCCAATTAGGGCGAGGAATAGTTAAAGAGGAATAAAACTGTAACATGTTGGCAGAATATGATAGAATGATATGCTTGCTTATAGAAACAATTAATATAGATAGAAAACAGACTACTATGGGAGCCTTAAACAGACTGGAGGACATTGACCTAAAGTGATGTATGCAGGAAGAAACCAGCATGCACTGGTCAAGTCACTGGTGCACGCTGGTAGAAAGCTACCGTCCGCCAATTGTAATCTCTTGTCCAGTGCTTGGCTTTGCACTTTTTGGGTTCTGAGACATATTCAGGAAGACCCCAGAGGCATTCCAAAGCAGCAAAAATGAAGATTGAGAAAGTAAAACTAGCAGTTCTAACTATGGAAAGTAGTAAACTAGTTCTTAGCATTCTTCACAATGATATATGAAGCGTAAGACAGAAAAATAGTTAGGCACTGATCCCTACGCCAGTACTGCACGTACAACCATGACTAGCGTACGCGAACTTGGACTAGCGTACGCGAACTTGGAACTGGTGTGCACCAATTCTAGGCATGAACAGCTTTGAAACTTTGCCAGCTTTAGGGCCAGGACTGATATTGATTACCAGCCTTGACCCTACCAGCCCCCCTTAGGGATCAGAACAAAGAGTTATTACCAAGGTGATATACCTTTGGTTTTGAGTTTGGAAGGTGCTTGAGCTTTGAACTTGGAGGTTGAATGGAGAATGTAAATTGATGGATGAATGTAGTGATGTATAGTGGTTATGTGTTAGAGGGTGAAGAACAAGTGTTATGTTCTTGAATGCCTTTGTATCTCTTTAGTTTGTAAAGAGAAGTACAAAGTGTATAGCCAAAAGTTGTAACCTTGTAACCCTTTGAAAGACCAATAAAGGGGGTATTTATAGGAGATGAGGGAGAGAGAGGGGTTATCTCCAATCAAAGGGGCTGGTAGCTTTGCCTTAAAGGCTTCCCTTCCATTGGATGAGAGGGAAAAGGTGATGGGATGGGTGTAAAAGATGTCCCCTGGCGAAGACTGCTTTTTCGATGGATTGGAAGGTTCCCATGTGCTGTAGACCCCTAATCATGGCTTCTGCATGCTGAATAAAGTAAGTTTGACCAAAGCTTTGACTAGCGTACGCAGGTTCTAAACTAGCGTATGTGGGTCAACGAGAAGGGTTGACTAGCATACGCAAGTGGTTGACCTGCGTATTGAGGTCCAAACTGTAGCTTTGACCGATGACTAACACGTGGCAAAAAACCAACACACGCCGGTGTGGAACCAGCGTATGCAAGTACGGTTTTGGCTGAGGCTTTTTGGTTCTGGCTTGAAGGGTTTTGAAAGAGTTCCAGAACGCTCAAAGCTCAAGCACACTAACATTCTCGGAGTGTTCCTGATCTTATTCATTGTGGGCAATGTGCCCTTTAAGAGAAAGGATTCCATTCCTTTTCGAGGAGCCAAGTCGAGGGAACGCTAAGTGGAATGAGCGCTCGTAAATACAGAGTCGCCACTCTGGTTTGAAGGTCTGACACCCAAGGAACCATATTTCGAAGCACCTGCCGTGCTGATTGATTTGAAAAAGTGAAGGAACCAATCCGTCATAACTATATCTGGGTTCAGGAGCCAGGTTACAAAAGGGGAAGGGTTTAAAGGCACCCCTCTTGCCCAATCCGGAGATCGGTCTCTACTTAGGCATTTTGTAAAAAAGTTTGTGATTCTTTTTTTATTAATCGATTTTTAGCTAATTAGCGCGGGAAAACAATTAATCAGGGATTTAAAACTGTAACAGTTTGTAGAATGTGATAAAAAATAGCATGGATGGATGAAATGTGAGAAAATAAATGAGACAAAACTCAACATTGTGATTAGATACCAAAACAGTGCCTGATATGAATTTGACGTAAACAATGGCCAACTTGCATGCATGGATCTACGTGCATGCAAGTCCACCATCGCGCACCAGACCCATACACACGAGCACATGTTGATATCTTATCAACAAGTTGAATTTTATCCCCTTCTGGGCTCTGGAATGCCCAGTGTTTACCCAGGGGGCAAACCAAGTAGTTTATATGTACTGAAAGTAAATAATTATTACAAACAGGATGAATGGAATTAAAATACAACCCCTAAACAGTGGGGGTACTAAAACAAATGTCAAGGACCAAGTTGCCCATACAAAGGCAGTCTCTGGAAACAAACTAACCCGCGCGCGTTGAAATGGGATAGACGCGCGTGGGTCCTGACTGGACTTCTAGGAATTGCTTTTGCATGCCTAAGCTCTGAAACATACTCAGAAGCAACCCAGGGGCATTCCAAAGTAAATAGTAAAGCATGATGGGTTAATCTACCAAATTTTTCATGCAAAACAACTAACCAATTTTTAATATACACCATAGTGATTTATAATATTATATAAATAGAGAATAACCAGCACCCCATCCCACATGGACCGTCGTGCACAACCTGAGATAGGCGCGCACGTATGTAGGTCCAACGCGCGTGGTTGAACTAGCTACACGATTCTTGTAATCCTACTGACCTTAGGGTCAGGACTGGCACTGATTACCAACCTTGGCCCTGCCAGCCCCCCTCAAGGATCAAAACAGTAAACAGAAGAAGTTGCTTATACCTTTTATTGAGTGTTTGAAAATGCCTTGAATGAGTAGGTAGCGGTGGCAAAATGAGTGTATGGAAGTGGATTGGATGAGAGAATATCAAGTATATTTGTGACTTGTATGGCTTTTTTGCTTGATTTTTGGTAACCCTTGTAATGGAAGAGTAATGGAGTATTTATAGGAGGTGGAAGAGTGCTTGGTTGGTGGCAAACAAGGCTAAGCAACCAGCCAACAAGGTTGGCCAGCCTCCCTTAGTGGAGAAATAGGCCAACAAGGTGATGGGAGTGGTTGTGTGGGTGGAGCAACCCATGCAGCCTGCAACAGCTGTGCTGGCCACGAAAACTGGGTTTTACAGCCCTGTAGACCCCCTGATAATCATAAAATTCAACTAAAATGTAGAGACCCATAAAATTAGTATTATTTTGAAAATCATTCGGTGAGTAAAAGAATAGTTTTATTATTAAGGGTGTACGTATGTTTGTGGGGGTGTACGAATATACGTATTCGGTTGTGTATCAGACTCTCGGAGAATAGTACAATGTAAGTTTTGATGTTGTAATGTTGTTTGGATGTGTTGGTATCAAGTTGGGTTTGTTCCGGAATCTGTTGAAATTTTTCACTTTTCTGCCTAGCCAGTACCGGTACTGGCTGTTGCCCAGTACCTGTACCCGCTGTCCAGAAGTTGTTCAAATTGACATTTTTAAGGCTCCAGTACCGGTACTGGGAGTCAGCCAGTACCGGCACCCACTGCGTTTTTCTGCAATTTTCAGCACGCTTTTTGGACTTCTATAAATACCCCCATTTTGTCATTTCTCACTCTAAAACCCACGAAACACACCTGGAAACACCACCTCTCACCTACTTAACTTCAATCTCACCCAAAACTCTTGATTTCAACCTTAAATCTTCAAGATCCAAGGGTTTTCTTCCTCAAAATCACAAGATTCTTACATTTGGTGAACCAATGGTGAGTTTTGTGTTCTTGTTCTCACTCTTTGATGCTTATACACGTTTTTCCCTCTCTCCCCTCAATTATTTGTCGATCTTTGCTTATTATTTATGTCTTTGGGTTTTATTTGCTCTAGATCTTGTATCCAAGCTTGGGTGAAACTTGTCTTTGAAGGATTCAAGCTTATTGTTCTTGGTAGACCTAGGATTTTGCTCAAAACCCATTTTGGTAGGGATTTCTCTCTTCCTCTACATGTTTTGCAGTGACTATGTGTGATTTAGGTGTTTGTGTGACATTTATGGCATAAGGGTTGTATATTTTCTTTGAATGTAGTATTTGCTTACACCGCATCCTATCCTCTTAATAAGGTTTGCACCCAAGCAAAGGGTTAGGTCGTTGAAAGCATATAAAACCGGTAAGACTGGGATCGTTCCCACAAAGAAGTCTTCTTTAGCGAATTTGGAATAGATGGTAAGTACGTAGCAAGGCTTTCAAGCAGCCAACTCTGGTTTCGATTTGAATGACGGAATTTAAACTTGGAATTAAACTAGATTAGAGATGGTCGAGTCAAAGGGATTGATTTACCCACGACTTAGCCATAAAACGGTTCCTTCATCTAACTCATGAGTGAACCGAAACCGTCCGGATTCCACTTGAAGAATTAAAAGCTGAAGACTACTTGTAACTTAACTCAAAGTTCTAATTCAAATTGAACTCATTTAACGCAAGTGAGAGACGAAAATAGATCGATCGCACGCGTAGGATTATCAAGCTCGTAGCACAAGGCGATAAACTTCATTGATCAAAGAAGCCACCGACCCCATAATCAAAACTAGAAATCACGAGTTTAATTCATTCAAAACATTGAAATTAAGCTAAAGTTAAGAGAAACCATTTAATTGACTAATTCATAGGGTGAACCTCACCTCATGACTTAACCTTTAAACTACTCACACATAGGAAAAAGACTAGAAATCACACTCAAGGAAGAAAACATGATTAACCGATAGAAATGGAAATAAACTTGATTTATATAAAGATCCAACTAGTAGCTACAACATTAATAAACGAGAAAACAATAAACGAACTAAACTTACTTGAGTTGTTAAAGAATTAAAGATAAAAGCTTGCAAGCAATGAAAATGGAGTTCTAGGAATAAAAAGACTTAAAACATAAATATCTACCTATTCTATCTATATGAGGGAGAGAGAGAGAGAGGCCTATTTATACAAGGCAACTCATCCTCTACCAAAATATCCTTGAACTTGCCAAAAGTAGCAAGTATTCCATAAATGGAAAGTCCAAAAAGCAGTAAAAATATCTGTAGGAAACCAATGTTATCGATACCATAAGCAAAGGTATCGATAACATCCTTCAAATATTCCCCCGGAGAAGCAAGTTATCGATAACTCCAACCAAATATTATCGATACCCTTAAGTCTGGACAACTTCTGGACCAAAATGGGACCAATGTTATCGATAACATTCTTCAAAACTGCAGATTTCAGGTTGGCTTCAGCTTTAGCAAACAGCTCCCAGCAACTTCACAGCTTCTCAGTACTTATTCTCATTCTCTAAAGTTAAGTAAAGGCTACATTTCAAACTTTTCTTTTACCTTTCCTTTACTTTAATTTATTTAATGAAAATAAGAAAGTACCCCCCCCCATTTGAAAACAATGGCATTACCAGAATTTCAAAATTCCATTTAAATCAAAATGTCAACCCCCCACTTTTAGTACAAAATGGAAAACTACACGTTTTTCTCAAGAGAAAATGGCTCAAAATATGACCTTTCTCTTCAAATTAAACCTTGTAACTTTGTAGTTACTCTTAGAAAAATTCAAGGATCAATTACCGCCATTTTTTATCTCGAAAATCGAAACTTTTACAGAAAGTCATTTTTCTATACTTAGACAGATTTAGGGGGCCGACAGGGTCTTCGAGTACTTAGAAGCTTCCGGAGCATTCCTTAGCCTTCAAACGTGCCTTATTTGCACGTTTTACCTGAAACTACTAAAAGCACACCTTACGTGCAATATATCTATAAAGGCTAAATAAATGCAAGTTAAAACAACATAAAACGGGACTAGTCGCACCAAATATCTGCAATAATGGGTGCTCATCAGTATTGTGAACTTGAGTGTTATGATTCATGAGCTAAATATGACGTGTTTAGTAGTGTTTGGTCATGTGCGAAATGAGTTTATGATATCGGTGTTGTACCGTGATGTTACGGTGGTCGTAGGTGTGAGGCGATTGTGGAGTATATTATGTCGCAAGGTGTGGAAATACAATTACGCGAGGGGTGAAGTATATTGTGTTGCAAGGTGTGGAAACACAATTACGCGAGGGGTGGAGTACATTGTGTCGCGTGGAAACACAATTACGCGAGGGGTGGAGTATATTGTATCGCTAGGTGTGGGAACACAATTTCATAAAGGGTGGAGATTCGTCGGAAGAAATGTATGTCTATGCGTATGTGTATATGTGTATGAGAATGTTATGGTACTCGTACAGTGTGTTGATGTACATTCGTTTGGATTTGGCATCTAATTTGGCTTGCTGTATTCACTCTCATTATCACATTACATATAGACTTTGTAGAGAATTTCCTACTGAGCTTGTATTGCTCAACAAAATCCTTCTTTTCAGGTTCGAACGCAGGGCAATAGGTTGCATGACATGGTGTACATGGAAACGAAGACTTTTGGAATCAAACATGACTTAGTTACTCATTCATCTTTGTATTAATCTACTTCTGGATAGAGATGGTATTACAATTAATTTGTTTGTTGATCTTTTGACCAAAACATTGTAATATACTTAAGACTTGTACATGTATTTAAGTTAATTTGGGCCGTGGTGCCAAGGTTGTATTTTCTTAAACTCGAGGACCTATTGTAATTAAGCAGGTGGGAAATCTCATTTTGGGTATTATCTAATTTATGCATGGATTCTTTATTGAAATGATTTATAAATATAAGTTTAAAATCGAGGACGTGACATGAAAAAAGGTGATAGGGACAGGCGTTGATCTGCGCGCGTAAGACTGACATCATCGTGCGCATGTCTCACCAACTCACGGGCTAGTCAACAGTCAAAATTTTGACTTTGACCAACACCTGGCAAGTGTAGCAGCGCGCGTAAGAGCCAGTATGACACACGACAGTCAAACCTAGGGTTGGGTTTTGACTTAGGGTTTTGGGGTTCAAAAGGGGCAAGAAGGGTTTCACTCACTCCAAGTTCAAACCAATTCATCATCGGGAAAACAAGAAACCGAAAAATGAAGTAAAACAATTGAGAGATCCAGATTGGGGTGTCTACATTTATCATTGGGGAATCAAATACCGTAAGTAAACTAATCTGAAAAGTCCAAAACATGGTGTCTATAAGAAGTATTATTTATAGCTCACAACTTACACTTCACCAAGTGATGTGAAACTCATGACAAGGGTTACCACAGTTTTACCTGGGTCTTTTTCCTCTCATCAAGCCCTAGAGTCACCACAGCCTCAACACGGGTCTTTTCCCTGGCTACGAGGCGTCACATCCTTTGTAAGATTAATATCACAATCAATGATATGTTCCAATCATCAAACTCTAAGAGCATCTGCAATAGTGATAATCAAAATTAATAACCAAAATGTGTCACGTCAGTATTTGATTATCCATTTAGTCCATTGAAATTGACTTCTACACTCCCCATTTCTACACCTACACTCCTTTTTTTTGTCTTTATTAGGTAAAGTTACTAAACAGCCCTTGTACTTTATAATATACAATATTCATTTCTTCAAATACCTTAACTACCCTCCAATAACTAATGAGGGAAAAATCCATCTACCCAAATCTGCAAAATCCAACAAAACACCAGTGAACAAACCCATCTCTCCTGTACATGCAATTCATATTGTCCATCATATACGCTCATAAATCTTCATATACAGTCATAAATCCATAGCCTTCCTTTAATGCCACATTACGAATCCTATCAAGGAGCTCTTCCTGTGTAGGAAAATCCTCATTTAACAATGATTTTAAGCCATTAGACTCAACATTGTCCACTGTAGACATTTGTTTTCCTATATTACCACCTGTTAAGTATAATCCACAAAGTTATTATTAAATATTAGTACATTATAATATCAATGTGGGTTCTAATAGTTTGTGTATAAAATCGACCAAATTAAATTAATCCAAAATCAAATTAATCTACAAAAAGAGCAAACTATTCTAAAGAAATGGGGGTTTTTTTTTTTCCTAAAGAAAGGTTCATCACAATACTGTTGGGTTTACAAGGGAAATGACAAGAAGAAATCTTCATACGTACGACTCTGAAATGGAAGGAAATTACGAATTTCAAGCCCTAGATTTCGAATTTCAAGCATAAAATAGAAATTTTCTATTTTAGAAACAAAAAAAAAAAAAGCCCTAGATTTTGAATTTCAAGAATAAATGGAAGGAAATTACCAGATTCATTTGTACAGTTGAATGACTTGTACAACTCTGAAATTTCTTCAATATTATTTGTGGCTGTGAAATTTATTATATCATTCAGCTTAGAGAAATCTTCATATGTAAATCCCAAAGTTGATTGCAACTCATTGTCTTCACCATCATCATCCATGATAAATAAGAGACTGTTTTGAAAAAACTTGACAATAAAAATAGGAGGGGGTGAAGAAGGAAGATTGTAAAAGAGACAAAAGTTACTGGTATAGAAGATGAAAACGAAAGGACTGGTAGAAGATGGAAATAAGAACTCTCACTCTCTCTCTCTCTCTCTCTCTCTCTCTCTCTCTCTCTCTCTCTCTCTCTCTCTCTCTCTCTCTCTCTCTCTCTCATGTACACAAAAAATTCTAGAAGCGAAACTTTTTCGTTTTCCTGGGCTGGATTTGTGAGGCTAGTTCAGTCATTTTGAAATAAGAGGAAAGTGCAGTACAAGGGCTATTTAGTAACTTCATGTAATAGGGACAAAAAAAAAGGAGTGCAGGTGTAGAAATGGGGAGTGTAGAATTCAATCTCCTTAGTCTATAATCAAATTTTAACAACCTCTACCTCCACATTAGTTATTTTTACATCCCTAACCAAAAAAAACCCCCACAATACACAATACACATTTGTCCAATCGCAAACGAGTTTCAATCATGCACCTAACCGCACCAAATTATTTGTCTCAATGAGACGATTCCAATGTGGGGTGTTTTTGTGTTATTGAGTTTTGAGTTTAGTTATTGTTAAAAGTTGTTAAGTTTGGTTATAGAATGGGTCAAAATTTGGTTATTTGCTAAAAGATTTGTAACTTTGCTTATTACAATGTGAGGTATTTTTTTAGCATTATTGTTAAATTTGCTTATTCACACTCATTTGCTTATTATAATGGGAATGCTCTAAGGCCTCCTCCACTGGTAGGTGTGGGTATCGTGTTGTGTCTAATCGTGTCATTTTGGGTTTCATATCTTTTCAAGAACGTGTCAAAACACCTATTAATTTAAACGTGTTAAATATCTTGATACTAACCCGACCTGCTTAAAATCATGTCATGTTCAGATTGACACTATTAACACCCTTTTATCTATCTAATATTTACATAAAATTATATACTTTCTAATGTTATGCATGAACCACTTATTTAAATCAGTAACAAAAATTTAAGACATTTTCAATACCATCATAATCTCATAAACGATAAAATCAAGCAAATCATGACGTTGAAAAAATGCATTAAGCCACAACTAGACATATGTCTCAAAATTAAATTGGTTGGTATTATTTTCATCTAAAATAATAAAAAAGCACCAACAACTATTAAATAAGTCTATATAAATTTTAAACTAAAAAGATTAGGCCTAAATAATAGGAAAAAATTCAATAAGTCTAGATTAATTTAATTAATTTGGAACCCTTTAGCATGGAAACTCAAGTGATTATGAAATTAGATATTCAATTGGTTTTTATTTTGGAAAAATAATATATAATGTGTCTCCTATAATAATATGCATGTCTTGTTTTTCCACAATTCTATTGATATTTTTCTATACATGATATTTTTCTATACATGTTAACTGAGCATGATTTTAAAAAATTAAATCTCCTACGAATTAGAAAATTCAAAAAAAAAAAAAAAAAAACTAATCATGCCGTGTCATGTTCGAGTCTAGTCATTTCAGGTTAACGTGTGGATACGGAAAATTAAACAGTTATTCGTGTTCTTATCGAGTTATGTGAATCAAATCCATGTTTGACTCGTTGAATTGTCATGTTGGAGGGTCGTGTCATATTCGTGTTCATGTCAAAAAATAGCCGATTCAAACCCTTTAATTTCGTTGTGTTTAGAGTCGTGTCCGTCATCCGGAATTCCCACTGGTAGCAGGGATGGCAACGGGGCCGATCGGAGGCGAATATTGCAATATCCAAATCTGAACCCTCCATCCACCCCCGAACTCCAAATAGATATATATATATTGGTCCTCCATCTCCGCTCCAAACGGGGAACGGAGATCCGATTGAATATCCAAATTCGAATTAGAAAAAAAAGGTAAATTCTGTAGGAAATTAACTTAGCTAATTAAGCCACAATCTGCCAATTAAGCCACTGATTCATAGTTAGTGCCCATAAAAATGACGGATTCCAAAAAAAAAGACAATACTAGAGTTCCACAATTTGCCAAAAAAATAGATTTCACAACTATTAGGTATTTAACTTAGCCAATTTAGTTAAACCAATACCATTGCATTCAACAACAATACCTATACTAGAGTTTCATAGTTCATCCAACAACACATTGTTGGGCTACCATACTTCATAATTACATAATTCCATAGTAGCAAATACAAAATACTAAAGTTCATAATTCCATACTTTATAATTGCATAATTCTAAAGTTCTTGAACCTCCAAAAAAATGAATACACCATTGATTCATTGAAAGCATATCACTCTCTAATAAGAAGCATTCATTCAAAGTCCAAACTCCAAAAATTCCATAGTACCACTTGTCACATAAAATACAAACATATCATTCTCTACTACATATAATCAACTGAGATGATTTAAAAAAATGAACTGAAGATTAAAAGCATCAAAAGCAACAATCTAAACTCAACATTCCAGCTTTCATGTACAATTTCAGCATATAATATTAGGAGATAAAGCACCCTAACACTTCTCAAACATAAAATTCAGCTTATAAGGGTTATGAGATAAAGCTAACACATGTGTAAAACTTTTCATAGTACAAATGAAACAACTTAGGTGGTGTTCCGGTTTTGGAAAAAAGGAACTTTTTGAAAAAGAAGGTAATTTCAGGCTCAAAAATCATGTGTTTACGCAAATAATTTTCCTACCAATATAGATCTTGTTTGATAGATCTCATTAAGATCTTTTAAACGATGCAAAAAAAATTGAAAAAATATTTTTCATTTTCATTATATTTGAGTTTGAAATTACCTCCGTTTGAAAAAAAGTTAACTTTTTAAAAAGCGGAACACCCCCTTACCCATAACTTGATCAATTATCAACAGTTGTCATATCGAACGTATAGTCATCAACATATGTATCCTCATCATTGATAGTTGGAACCTCTACTTGAAGAAAAATAAGACTTAATTAAGAACAATCGTTTTTATAGCATATTAGCAAAGACAAAAAAATATAGTATGAAAAAGAAGAAAAGATTATTAAAATTACCTTCATTCTCCAAAGCTGCCAACCAACTTTGAGTACACATTAAGGCTTCCGAAGTCTTCGGGTGAAATCTATTACGACTTGGACTCACCACCCTACCACTAGTTCTAAAAGAGGACTTCGATGTAACAGTAGATATAGGCACGGCCAACACATCCCTAACTATGGCTTGCAAAACAAGGTACTTTAAATCATTAGATTTCCACCATGCCAATATATCAAAATCATCCACCATGCCAATATATCAAAATCATCACACATTGGTAACTGCTCATCTTCCAAATAACGATCTAATTCTAACTTTTCATGCACAGTTTTAGTTTTCTTTTGTTGTTCAAGATAATCGGAGAGAGACGCCTTGCTTGAAGATTCACTACGATCCTTGCTTTGATTTACCTTGGTACAACGTAAGTAAGTCATAACACCTTCTTCGAATGTCCTTCGCCATCCCAACACCATACTCTCCATAAATTCTTTTATAGTAGTACTCAATCAAGGACATCTTGAACCTTGGGTCTAGCACGACTGCAACTGTCAAAAATCCATGCGTATTATCCCAATACTTGTCATTTCTCAAGCATATTTAAGGCCATGTCCTCCACTACATCAATTCCACAATAGACCCACTTTGACAATCTAACTTTTATATCACACACATCTGGAAAAAATAAATTGGAAGTAGGATTGGTAGTCCCACTAAACAACAAAATGACCTTGTACAATATATCCAAACTCTCACATTTATCTTCAGCCAAGTTCCAATCATCATCATTTGGGCAACTTTTATGTTGGGGATCCTTGAGTTTTAACCGACCAAAAGCATTTCTATATTTTATGGCGGTTTGAAGCATCAAAAAGGTGGAATTCCACCTTGTAAAACAATCAAGAGACAAATTTTTACCATAAGTAATTCCCAATTGGCTAGCTGCACCTTCAAATGTCTCCTCTCTCTTTTGAGTTTCTGTCCAATAAGCAACACTATCCCTAACCTTCACAATGGAAGACTTAATGACATCCAAACCATCTTTCACAATCAAGTTAAGAATGTGGGCAACACATCGCACATGAAAGAAACTGTTACACCTTCTATGATTACCTCCAAGTTTTTCTAACAACAAATCAATCATTGCATCATTGGTAGTTTAATTATCAACTATCAAAGTAGACAATTTTCTATCAATATTCCACTCCGAAAAGGTATCCATCAACACCTGACGTAATGCTTCCGTCATGTGTGAACATGGCATATACACGAACCTAAATAAAACAGTTACTATTAAGTAAGTATGAATGTATAATAACAATAACAATAACAACACTCAACTTGCATAAAATTAAAATTACCTTAGAATGCGGCTTTGTAACTTCCAAGAATCATCGATGATGTGCACCGTGATAACCATGAACCCTCTTTTCTTACTGATAGATGTCTACATATCCGTAGTCAAGGAAACTCTAGTTTTGTTTCTTTCCATAAGCCTCATTGTCTTCACCTTCTCAACATCATATATCTTAAAAATGTTCCTCTTCGTAGTGTTTCAAGAAATCACATGAAATACAAGTTGTAAAGCATGGCAAAATTTTCTAAACGCAGCGTGTTCTACCATGCTTAAAGGGTACTCATGTATTTGTAGGGGGATGAAAACAATTGGTGCTCTGGACAACACCAAACTGCAACGGCTTTACGTGCCTCTACACCGGAACCCTAGTTCTTCGTCGGAACCCTAATCTGCAAAACAGACCAGGGGTGAGCGCACCTTTGCTTCTCGTAGCAAAGGCCCTCCGATGCCAAAGTTAGTATCACGAACTAACAACGAACCCTAATTGTCAGTAGGAAAACAATAAGAGATAACCAAATATTGCGTACCTTTTACCTCCAGGTTTACCTCATATTTATAGGTTCACGGATGCTTACTGCCCAAGCATCCCTGTTGCCTTAGGATTCCTATCTCATATAGGAAACCTAGTATCTCACGGATTCTCGTTCCCTTATCAGTATAATAGCTTAGTCTTTTTGGGACTCTCATTCCTTTTGGGACTCTTTCCCCTAATCATCCGAATATCCCGTTCACGTTGGGTGTCTTGCCTTGATCCTATACACTCTGGATCCCATTCCTTTACAAAATATTACTTTTCTGGAGCCTTCTGGAGCATTCTTGCCGCGTCATGATTTAGGGCAACTTCTTCCCCTGTTCGACTACCTCATTGCCGAACAGTCCACATGGACCAATGACCTCACATGCAACTGGTCCATGTCGTTACATTTGGACAAATGACTTCACATGTCTTTTGTCCTTATCAGCCGAACAAACTGCCTGGACCAATGACTTCTCATGTCACTGGCCCAAATCGTCGTTCATCGAACTGCCCGGCGATAAGCCTATCACACCTACCACGTGCCCCTGTACATCACGTGTTCGGTGACTAATTGTACCCGTTCGGGAATACCTCCCTACAATTGCTCCCCAGCTTTATCCGTCTGCCACTATTCGGGGGCAATGGGTGAAGCTTTTAGAAACAAACGTTCTAGACCAAACTCGTCTAACCCCGGGCAATCATTGTATTAATAGTCTTTGATGTTTTTGGCAGCTTCGTCATTATACTGTCTCGGGGTAATGACTCCACGTGGCATATTTCGTACACCTTGCATTAAATTCGAACTGATGTTTCTACCAAACATCGTTAGAATGGCGCCCGTTCGATCCGTATCTCACGTTACCTTTTGTAACGGCATAAAACGGAGACGAAACGTCTCTTCCCACTAAAACCCCTTAGGGGGATCTTTTGGTTTTTACCAAAAAATTCAAACCCCGTCTCTCTCTCTAAAACCAGGCGATAGTTTTCCCCATCGCCGTCATCATCACCGTCGTCTGCAACACGATTGCATCTCAGGCTACCACCACAAACAACTTCATAAGATTCTCATTCTCTTCTTACGTTTCATTCTGAGATTTCGTTCTCAGTCTTACCCGTTTCTCTAGGGTTTCATCCTTGGCCATTTCCAAATCCCTCTGTTTTCTAGTATTCTCATGGCGAACTAGGGTGACGATGGCCCTAAGCCTAGTAAATTCAAGAAACTGTGTGATACTCCTGCTGCCATGTCGGCCTTCAGGACTGAATATAAAATCCCTGATAATGTGGGTCTCGAACTCGCCCCATTAGACGCAGATAGGGATGGGGGCTCATGGGATAGGATGTGCATCCCAATCGTAGCCATTGTTGAGGGAGGAGTTGGATTTCCCTTCCATCCATTACTTCGCCAAGTCTTAAACTGGTATCGACCCACACTGATGCAAGTTTCCACCAATTTCTTTAGGTTAGTAATGGGGGTAGTAGCTTTGAATAGGATCTTGGGACCCAGCTAGGAATCTGGGACATCCAATGGTGGTATAGCATCGTGCTAAACCCCGATTATAATACTTACTACTTCAAAGTTAGGAAAGCAGAGAAGCGTCTCGTGCTAAATTTACCAGACTCTACTCGCGATCACAAGATCGATTTCCTCTATGTTACTGGAGCATTCGAGCCAATAGGTGAAGATGGCTAGGTGGTGGGCTTCCACTGCCCTCACATATGGGGCTACCCACGTATGCTCCTTATTTCTTCTTCTTGTAACTTTCGTTTAACGCTTTCTTATAGTTTCTGACCTTCATTATGCTTTTAACCGTGCAGCGGATAACGCAAACAAGCGTCCCAGGACTGAGCCTAGCTACGTCCGAACAGCTGAGATCAACAGAATCTTGAGATATAAAGGTGAACTAGGTACACCATACGCTGGTCGGGGTCGTGATGCCATAGTCTTATTAGGCTACGACCCTGCTTACAAAGGGTTCATTGATAGGAGGTTAGCTAATCCGAGCACCAGTGGTGCCTCAACCTCAACAACTCCTCAACCACAGAGCTCAATATTGCAGGCTGAAGTCACCCTTGCCGGATAGCCAGGTGAAGTTCCCATTCCTGAAGGCGTTCCTGTAACCCGTGTGGTACTCAGGAGGTTCAGACGAAGACAAGTTATACCCGAACATCAGACCGAACAGCCCATTCCTCTTGGCGTTACCAGCCAGTCGTCTTCTTCAGGATACTCTCGATCTCCACCTGATCCAGGTACGATGACTCGCCAGCCTCTTAACCTTAGCTCCCTTCTCACCGTCCCAACGAGGGGACGTGGTGCCGCCAGTAGAGTGGCATCCACGGGTGCTGCCCCCCCACGATATGGTCGCACTAGAGGGGGGTCAACAAGATCATCCTCGTCGACTCGGGAACGTGACAGTTCCCTTGAAGCTGATGATGCCCACCGGGACAGACCCCCAAGGACTGAGAACCCGTCTTCCTCTGACGTGCCAGTTGAAATGGAAATCAACCAACCCCAATCACCTCCTCTCCAGATGCTTCCCCAAACATGGGCTCCCCCACTCATTAGGGGTGATCGCCCCGTCCACATTAAGGGCAGTGCCAATTCCTCTGAGACTGCACTTGCTTTCGCACAAGCTCTATCACTTCCTGTCGACATGTAGAAGGAATCCTAATCTCCTGCAAATAGGCTTGTGTCCACTGGTCTCGTCAGTGGGATCAAGGTAACCAAATACTCTTCCGTGGCAAAGGCCCTTATTATAGTAGTTAGGAATTTTCTTAACTTATGTCTGGTATTTGTACAGCTTATTCAAAAAATGATGACCTTGGGACAAAAGTTCCAAGATGCTGAGACTGAGAGAGTCAAGCTACTGAACGACAACACAAGGTTGCTCCGAAGAGTCACAAGGCTTGAAAGAGAAAGAGATAATGCCAAGGCAGACTATGCCGATGCCAAGAGCAACCTTGACACTGCTGAGGACAACCTCAAGCAAGCACTGGCGGAGATTGACAACACCAAAAAGGCGGCCTTTGAGGCCGGATATGACAAGGGTTTTGACGCTACAACGGCCAGCTATGTCGAACAGATGCCAGCCATTCAGGACCAGATCTGGGCTACGAGCTGGGAAGCCTGCTTGGCCAAGGTTGGTGTTACAGACGATTCTCCCTTGTGGACTGAGAACGACCTTCCTAGTGGCCGTGCAGCAGCAACTCAAGAACAAGATGAGGCCCCTGCCGATGACGTGGATCAGTAGATTGACGAGTTTACTGATGCTGATGAAGAAGTTCAGATGGAACCACAGGAGGCAGCGATTGAACAGACATCAGCCCAGGAGGCTATTAACGAGACCATCGTTGAGGAGGGAAGTGCTGCTGCAGAGGTTGCAGATGACGTTCCTCCAGAGATTCAAAACCTGGACTGAGCTGGTCCGAACAATTTGCAGGTCCTGTGTGACTGTAGATCTTGCAGCCCTGCGAGGCTTTTAGTTCAACTCTTTTGTTTTTTCCTTTTGATAACAGTAGTCTGTGGCTCTCTTCGCAACACTTAATCTGTTTGGTAGCAAACCTTTTGGTTATTTTGAGTTGTCGCCAATTTCTTTGGACAATTCTGTGGGTATTTCATACCTCTTTTTCCAATACAGTATGTCGTACTTTATTTTATGCTTCTCATGCTCGGATAAGTTAACGGATCCAAGTATCCAGCAATCAAGTATTACGTACTTAATTTCTTGCATGTTTACGTATGCAAGCCTCAGATTTTACTAAGTATATTCGTACTTAGGCATTTTACAAGTTTTTCGTACTTGAGGTATCTCATACCAAATTTTGATCTAAATTCCTCGTATTTGTATCAAAAGTCAGATGTAAGTCTCTCGAACTTTTAGTATCTCATACTTTTTACCACAATCACTTGCTCAAATGATTGTATCCGAACAGACTGCATGCTTTCATACGCATCCCAAGTGTCTTCATACTAGGGGTACAGCTGTTTGTTTGCAAGTTTCTCATACTTTAGCGTTTATTCGTGCGCAGTTATCAGGCATCTTTTGTCAAGAATAGATGTATTCGTATATGGCATTCGTGCCAATCCTATGCTCCCCAATATGAATAAAGAAAATAACACCAATATTCCATATTTCATATTAAAAAACGATTATATCAAAAAGCTTAGATATACTTGAGAAGAAATGACTGTATTCATAGACTTACACTCAAGAGGGCGTTATTCGTACCCCTTACAACTAAAACAGAGTAATCCGTAACTAAAGTAGAATAAGAAAAACAAGGGAATTTCATTCGTAATTCCCACCCAATCACGTGGTGCAATGTAAAATAAAACTCAATTCTTCTAAACAAAGAATTCTCTCAGATTATGAACATTCCATGGCCTCGGAATTGGATTGCCGTCCAAATCAGCCAGTCTGTAGGCCCCTATGCCCACAATCTCAGTTACTCGATACGGGCCTTCCCAGTTGGCCCCTAGCTTGCCTTCGTTGGCCACCTTGGTATTGCCGAGCACCTTTCATAGTACAAGGTCCCCAACACCAAACTCTCGAGGGTGAACGTGTTTGTTATAGCTCTTCATTAGCTATTCCTGATAAGAAGCTAGATGAACCAGGGCTCTCTTCCTCCTTTCCTCGGCGAGATCAAGCTCAATTTCAAGGGCTCTGTCATTGCCCCCACTCTCAACCAATACAGTCCTGTTGGTTGGAAGGCCAACTTCCAAAGGTATAACAGCCTCTATGCCATATGCCAATGAATAGGGGGTCTCTCCCATAGACCTCCTGGGTGTTGTCCTGTGTGCCCATAAAACAAGAGGCAATTCATCGGGCCATTTCCCCTTGGCCTTATCCAACCTCTTCTTGATCCCTTTAAGAATGGTTTTGTTAGATGCTTCTGCCTGCCCGTTACTCTGAGGGTAGGCTGGAGTTGAATAATAATTTCGTATTCCATATTGGGCACAAAAAGCTTTGAATTTCTTCTAAAATTGGGACCCATTATCTGTAATCAAAGAATAAGGAACCCCAAATCGAGTAATGATACTCTTCCACACGAACTTTTCTATCATAGGCTCGGTGATTTTGGCCAATGGTTCTGCCTCAATCCACTTAGTAAAATAGTCTGTTGCGACTAACAGGAATTTTCGGTTCCCAGTTGCTTTGTGGAGGGGACCCATGATGTCCATTCCCCACTGGGCAAATGGCCAAGGGCTTGTCAAAGGCACCAGATCTTCAGCTGGTGTTCGAATCATTGGTGAGAACTTCTGACATTTCTCACAAATTTTCACATACATCTTTGCATCTTCCTGAATATGTGGCCACCAGTAGCCTTAGGTAATTGCTCAGTGGGCGATGGATCTGCCCCCAGCATGACTCCCGCACGTTCCCTCATGGATTTCGTGAAGAAATTTTTACACCATTTCTGGGTGCACACACAGCAAATATGGCCCCGTGAAGGACTTTCTGTAAAGCTTCCCTTCTGGAGACAGCCAAAACCTTGCAGACTTGGTTTTGATCTTATGAGCTTCCTTTTTATCGATGAGGAGTATTTCATCTCGTAAAAACTCCATGATCGGGTCCATCCAACTTGGACCTTGGTTCACGTCCAAAACCAACTCCACGCTCCTTCCAATGCTCGGCTCCATGTGGTATTCAACTGCTACCCTTCGCTTGAGTTCAGTTGGAACGGCTGCAGCCAGCCATGCCAGGGAATCAGCATGGGCATTCTGTCCTGAACTTATCTGTTCAATGTGGACCCTTTTGAAGGTATCAAGTAAATCTTTGGCCGCTTCCACATATGCCGCCATCTTCTCATTCCGGGCCTGATATTCCCCGGACAGCTGGTTGACTACGAGCTGTGAATCACAATGCACCCTGACTCGTTTTGCTTTCAGAATCTTCGCACTTCTCAATCCAGCTAAGAGTGCCTCGTACTCCGCCATATTATTTGATGCACTGAAACCAAGCCGAACAGATAATTCTATCATCACTCCTCCAGGAGGAAAAAGGACAACCCCTATTCCTGAACCAGTATTACAAGCTGATCCGTCTACAAATAATTTCCACTCCGTCGCGTCCTGTTCGGCTGCGACTTTATCCTTCGTGGATAATGTCTTATTCTTCTATTCCTTTTTCGTAGGAGGCAGGGGAGCTACCGTGGGAGAAAACTCTGCCACAAAATCAGCCAACACCTGGCCTTTGATTGTTGTACGTGGTTGATAATCGATATCATATTGGCTCAACTCGACAGACCACATCGAGATTCTTCCTGAAAAATCTGCCTTTCGTAGCAATGATTTCAGTGGAAATTCAGTATAAACCACAACCTTGTGGCTTTGGAAGTAGTGCGGCAATTTCCTTGTTGCTGTCCTAAGTGCCAGGACAAATTTTTCTAGGGGCAGATATCTCGTCTCTGCATCCAGCAGTGTCTTGCTAACATAATAAATTGGGATTTGATCGGTTCCCAAATCCCTTAACAGGACTGCACTCATAGCATGTTCAGAAACAGCTAAGTACAAAATCAAAGACTCACCTGGCTGTGGGGTTGACAAAAGTGGAGGCTCGGCCAGATACTTCTTCAGGTCCTGGAAAGCTTGCTCACATTCTGCTCCCCATTCAAATCCTTCCCTCTTTTTTAGTAACTGAAAAAAGGGTCTGCACTTTTCACTTGATCTGCTGATAAATCTATTAAGTGCTATGGCCATCCCAGTCAGTCTCTGGACTTCCTTCATGGTTTTGGGACTTTGCAGTCTCTGCAGGGCCGCAATTTGATCCGGGTTGGCCTCAATTCCCCTCATGGTCACCAGATGCTCTAGGAACTTCCCAGAACCAACCTCAAATGCACATTTCGAGGCGTTGAGCTTCAGCTTGTACTTCCTTAAGATTTCAAAGACTTCTCTCAAATCCATAATATGCCCTCGCTTATCTCGACTCTTCACTACCATATCGTCTATGTAGACTTCTATAGTTTTCCCAAGCAGCTCTTTGAACATGATAGTTGCAAGCCTTTGGTATGTCGCCCCGGCGTTTCTCAACCCAAATGGCATAACACTATAGCAGTACAACCCTCGTGGAGTGATAAAAGAAGTCTTCTCCTGATCGGGCCCAAACATAGCAATTTGATGATATCCTCGATATGCATCAAGAAAACTCATTCGCTCATAGCCAGCTGTTGCATCAACCAACTGGTCTATCCTTTGGAGAGGAAAACTGTCCTTTGGACATGCCTTGTTCAAGTCTGTGAAGTCCATACAGACACGCCACTTCCCATTCTTCTTCTTTACAACCACGGTGTTGGACAGCCATTCGAGGTAGTAAACTTCACGTATTGCCTTTGCCTCTAGCAAACGATTAACTTCTTCAACAACAGCATCCACGTGCTGCACGGCCGCTCTACGTTTTCTCTGAATGACTAGCTTATGCGAAGGGTCAACATTTAAATGGTGACAGATTATATCAGCATCTACGCCGGGAATCTCTTCTGGTACCCACGCAAATACGTCGACATATTCCTTCAGAAACTGTATCGATTCAGCCTTTTCCTCTGCTGGTAATGATTCCCCGATCAAAAAATATCTTTCAGGATCAACCTCGTTGATCTGAATTTTGTCCAAGCCCTCGATCACCTTATCAGTCGGGCATCTTCCGACATCCTCGATAGTCGGTTGATCTGATACTTCCAATGTATGAACGTGGTGGGCCTTTGGGGCTTTTTTGATGATGGAAATCAGACATTGTTGGGCCACTTTCTGATTGCCCCTAACTACTTCGATCCCATTGGATCCTGGGAATTTCACCATCTGGTAGTAAGTTGAGGAGACTGCCTTCATTTTGTGCAACCAGGTCCTTCCTATAATCGCGTTATAGGAAGAAAGAACATCTACAACAAGAAAATCTGTTACTTTTCCAATGGGCCAAACTGCTCCTGCACCAAACCCAATCAGGGGTGTTGTAGACTGCTCCAAATCTATTTGGGCCAGCCCCAGCTTCTTGAAAGCATCGTAGTACATCACCACTGTACAACTTCCTGAATCCACTAGGATCCTCTCGATGTCATACTCCCCAACTCGTAGAGTTATGACCAAAGCATCATTGTGGGGTATCTGGACTTCTCCCAAATCATCGTCTGTGAATGCTATGCTCCCATTGCATGCATCACTTTCTCGCCCTCTCTTATTTTACAATCGCATCACATGCTGATCGTGCTTAACCTGCCTTTGTAATAGCCTAACCTCAATTCTCGTATAAAGTGCGGCCAACCCATGTATCATATGGATTACTCCTTTAGGATTCTACTCGTAATCCAGTTCCATGGCTTTCCCTTTCTCCTTGGGATCTTCGTGGATAAATTCCTTGAGATAGCCTCGAGAGACCAATCGTCGAGGTGTTTTTTGTACATCTCGTAGTCTTCAGTCAGGTGGCCTCAATCTTTGTGGTAGCTGCAGTGCTGATTCGTAGCACATTTTGCGTCTTTATCTCTGCCTAGACTTGGGGACCACTTGAAGTATGGCTGATTCTTTATTCGGTAAAGAATCCTGTAAATCGGTTCCTTCCAAATAGTAGTGATAGAAAAGAAGAATTTGGGATCAGGGGCTTGCTTTTCCTTGTACGGATCTTTCTTAGCCTGCCCATATTCCTTCCTCTCCTTGTAAGTCTTGAGCTCTGGCTTATCCACTTTTTTGGCAAGTGTCTTGGGCTGTTCGGCAGCAATCCTGCCATCCTCGCTGAGTATGTCATCTTCCATTCTAGCCTGCTGCTCTATTCGCTCCATCAGTTTGGCCAACGTAGCCACCGGATGTTTATTCATTGAGCAACGCAATTCTCCCCGAACAGGCAAACCAGTTTTGAAGGTTGCTATGGCATACTCCTCACTGCAGCTTTCAATCTCGTTGAAAGTTTCCCAGTACTTCTTTGCGTAATCTCTGATCGGTTCGCTCTTCGCCTGTTTCATGGTGGAAAGACTCTCAAACGTCTTTGGGGCCTTTCTACTTGTCAAGAACCGAGCAGTAAATTCCTCAACCAACTGCCTCCATCCTCGTATGGATCGTGGTGCCAATTTATGAAACCAAGATAAAGCCACCTTGCCTAGACTTGCTGGGAACATCTTGCACAGAATGGCATCATCGCCATCGTGCATGAACATGGCCTGCTGGTACTGTTGTATGTGAGCCACAGGGTCCGTGTTTGTCTCGTAAAGCACGAACGCTCCGTGTTTCACTCTGCTCGGAAACTTGGCCTCCTGTAGCCTCCTTGCAAAAGGGGAGGCTGTAATGTTACTCAGGGCTTTTCGTGCCGCTTCTCGTGCAGACACTGTCCCGTCCTCGCTTTCCTTCATTTTGTGAGCCGTATCTTTGGCCCAGTCAGCATCAGGCCTCTCATACCTATCACGGTGATGCTTCCTTGTTTCTTCCTCCTAGGGTGTGGAACTTCGCTCTCTGCTCCTTCTTTTTCGTGAAGAAGCCCTTCGCCTTTCTGGTGTTCGGTCTCTACTTCTGCTTCTCCTTCTTCATGGGGAAGCTTCATATCGTCTCATGGTAGGACTCCTGCCCCTGCTCCTTCTTTCTTGTGAATGAGGCTTTTTATGGATCAGCAGAGCCCGTCTGTCTTTTCCGGAATTTCTTCGTGAAAGTCCGAAATCTTCTGGGTGATCTCGTACCCGCTGTAACTCTCGTATTTCGTACTCTCATTTTTTAATCAAACGAGCGTACTCCTCAATTTCCTTCCTCTTTTTATCGAGGATGTCTTCGCTGTTGTGTACACTCCTTGAACGTTCCACCGATGCTTCTCTTTGGTGGGACTTTCTCCTTCTCATGGAGCCCGTAGTCGTTTTGTCCTCTCTACCAGTGGGCTTTCTCAGAGCACCAGGTGGAGATTTATCCCCTCCACCACTTAACTGGTTCTTTGGATTAAACGGCGTGGTTGGATCTTCCTCCATCATGTTTATCTTTTCAGGGAATTCTCTCGTTTCCCACAGACGGCGCCAATTGTAGGGGGATGAAAACAATTGGTGCTCTGGACAACACCAAACTGCAACGGCTTTACGTGCCTTTACACTGGAACCCTAATTCTTCATCGGAACCCTAATCTACAAAACAGACCAGGGGTGAGCGTACTTTTGCTTCTCGTAGCAAAGGCCCTCCGATGCCAAAGTTAGTATCACGAACTAACAACGAACCCTAATTGTCAGTAGGAAAACAATAAGAGATAACCAAATATTGCATACCTTTTACCTCCAAGTTTACCTCGTATTTATAGGTTCATGGATGCTTGCTGCCCAAGCATCCCTGTTGCCTTAGGATTCCTATCTCATATAGGAAACCTAGTGTCTCACGGATTCTCGTTCCCTTATCAGTATAATAGCTTAGTCTTTTTGGGACTCTCATTCCTTTTGGGACTCTTTCCCCTAATCATCCGAATATCCCATTCACGTTGGGTGTCTTGCCTTGATCCTATATACTCGGGATCCCATTCCTTTACGGAATATTACTATTCTGGAGCCTTCTAAAGCATTCTTGCCGCATCATGATTTAGGGCAACTTCTTTCCCTGTTCGGCTACCTCGTTGCCGAACAGTCCACATGGACCAATGACCTCACATGCAACTGGTCCATGTCGTTACATTTGGACAAATGACTTCACATGTTTTTTGCCCTTATCAGCCGAACAGACTGCCTGGACCAATGACTTCTCATGTCACTGGCCCAAATCGCCGTTCATCGAACTGCCCGGCGATAAGCCTATCACACCTACCACGTGCCCCTGTACATCACGTGTTCGGTGACTAATTGTACCCGTTCAGGAACACCTCCCTACAGTATTATTATCATGTAAGTTAGTTGTTTCCTAGCAACTTTTGAATCATAACTATATGATTGAATGTTGGCCTTTTTGCCCACCCCCATCAAAAGACTAGGTGTTATAAAACTTCTGCTTGCTATCAATCACTTTTTTCATGTAACAAGAACTCATATGATCTTTCAAATATGTTGTTCCACTCTTACCATCCCCAACAAATTTTCTTTTACAATACAAGCACCTTGCTTTTTCTATACCAGAGTCCTTAGTTTTTATTTTTTGAAAATGTTCCCAAACTGAACTTCTACATTTAGCTTTTGACATTATTTTATCACCATCGAAAGTATACCCTAGGTCTTCTCGTTCATTTGTAGGGAGATTTGACTCGGTTTTTGCTTGTGAACTATCAACTGTTGGTAATTGTGCCTCATTCGATTCAATTTCAGTTGACGTAGAGTTACTTTCCCAAATTGGCACACTACATATTAAAAAACATAAAAGATTTTATAAACATAAGATCACATGCATTTAAAGTAGTGTTGCAGCAGGATATGCACATGCATACATGGAATGATAAACCATTTGGTGAACTTCAAAAACTACTCATCTGAACTCAGAGTACAAACAACACCACTACTACAATCTTTCTGAGCTTTTTTTCACAAACCAAAACTACTCATCTCATTTTTGTTAGTCTCCATAACTTCCATGTATAACACTAATAACAGGAAAAGCACATATCAAGTGTTGAATAATCAGAAAAAGCCAATATATAACATGCCTTTCTACCCTTTCTCGTTATTCATGGATAAACAGAGCAACAAATTCCTGGACCACATAAGCTTATATATAATGTAGATCCCTATAATAACTAACCCTAAAAGTTGTAACGCCCCTGAAAATTCAACCTTAGCAAGTGCCAAAAATGCATAAATATCACGTTGAAAAGTCAAGTCTTCGTCAAATATTAGAAGGGTTGACCAAAAATAAAGACTTTTTTTTTTTAAACCTTGAAGCAATTTAACCTTTTTTTTTTAAATGGATTATCGTAATGAATATATTTTTCACAAAAGCTTAAGAAGTTTCTTATACTGGGAAGGATATCTCACCAATCTTAAACTCCATAGAATCAAACTATCTAGCTTTATTCCCATAAGTCCCAAGAACAACATATAATTCTTTCCATAAAAATAAGTTCCACAAGCCATAGGGTGGGCTTCAAAAATATGATTACATAACCGTTCCAAAACAATAAAATAAGGTTTCGATTCCACAATCATACTACAAAAGACATAATTATAAATCTGGCCTTATGGTCTTACACGTTTCATTACATATGCTAAACAAACAACAGCACAAAAGAACTCCACATAGCTACACTTCACTAAGTTCTCGACGCCTCTTTGCCACCTGAAATGGTTAAACAACATGAGCCGGAGCCCGTAGAAAACAAGACTAAACCAAATAATATGTTCAAGTTTAACATAAATGACGTGAAACAAGCATAAATTAAAAATCCACACATAAGTCTCAAGTGTTGATAAATTTACCATAATAATGACCTCATACGTTCCCCAACTAATCAACATAGCCCAACATTCCTAGGTTCAACTCAAATTCATAACCATATGCTACTCTAATATCTAACCGAGGGTAGCTGGGTACAAGTACCACCCCATGAACTGGGGTAATCGGGTACAAGCACCACCCTCACAAACCAAGGGTAGACGGGTACAAGTACCATCCCATGAACTAGGATAATCGAGTTCAAGCACCACCCTTGCACCGGGGTAATCGGGTACAGTGTACCACCCCAAGAATTTCTGGTCTTTCACTGAGGAGCTCGCCAAGCCCAACTTGTTTTTCCTAGATGCACCACCTAGATCTAGACCAACGTAATCCGAGCTCAAATATTTCTACCTATCTCACCAATTGCAATAATTTTTATCCAAACATCATCCACATATTTCCCTACCGAGTATCAAGCACTAAGCATCCAATAAACTTCAAACACACATAAACTCTTTCATTAACACAAATAAACTTCACAAGTCATAAAAAAAATCAAAAGGTGCAAGAGTCACAATTTTTGCATCTCAAATTAAACTTAATATCTCAAGTAAACATTTTTTTTTTCTTTCTCTAGATGTTCAACGCGTAACATGGATACAAGGTACTCTCATATAGACAACATCTATTCCCAAAATTAGTCATCTCTACACCTCAATAGCACATAAATTTCAAGAATTGAATAAGTATCAACAAGAACCCATACTTTTTATGTGAGATCTTAAAACCCTAACACAATCTTTCACATAATCTAAAGAACATTCATGTTCTACAACAAATTCACAACATTTATACTAAAAATAAAGATATCAAGAGGGTTAGTCATGTATCCTACCTCAAAAGAGCCATTTTTCAAAAAAGCTAGGATCTCCAAAGTTGGCCGATCAGGATTTTGTTCGGATCGATGCGTAGCCCTCTATCTTTAGATCAAGTTTGCTTCTTACCTTTTTGCGAGATTCTCGAATCTTGGTCTCCGATTTTGGGTTTGAAGCATAAGGATTTGTATGGAGTTGTAGAGAGAGAACGGAAAAAAAGAAGAAGAAGAAGAAGAAAAGTAAAGTAAAATAGAGAATGCACGAGTTCTCTGGTTGCTTCTCATTTTTAATTGCACAATTGCACTACGGCCTTTCTAAGAATAAAGCTATTGCTCCATCTTCTAAAATGTTTTGTGTGCCTCAATTTGTAACTAGATGATTCAGTGGTTTTGCACTGTTGATGGGATGCCAAATGATTCGATGGTAATGCACTATTAATGGCGAACAAATTCGAGGCCCTTATACTGTCCCACTTTTAGGTTACAGTGAGCCTTGTGTATTAGGTCAAGAGAGTATTAAATCGGTTGGATTGGGCGTGGTGTGCAAGGTACTTGGGGAGGTAGCCTTGTCGTTTGTCGCATCTCCGAATCAGGCCTCTTCTCGAAGCCTAGTCTTCTACAATATTTGTTCCTTAGAAGTGGGTGCTTTGCTTGATACTTCTGTGTTAGGATGGAGTATTGGAATCTTGGTCTGCTCATCCCATCCCTGGAGACTAGTGGCTATGTATTTTGGCAAAGGGCGGGTTGTTTCTAGTGATCATTGGGACTTTGGATGAAAGTGTATTAGATTGGATGGAATGGGCGTGGTGTGCATGGTTGGGCCCTTTGTCGGATGCAATCATCTCCGAATCGAGCCTCTTCTCGGTGCCTAGTTCCTCTATAGTAACTATTCAACCCCCTCAATGCCGAGGTGCTATGTAGCTGCAATTATTCAGTGATGGTTCAACAACGACTCTTTATTCGACAATGGCTATTTATCTTATTTCCTGGTCTGACGGGATGTGCAAGGATATTGTTAGTTTTCTTGTCATTTTCTACTCACTTCATTCACACACAATGCACATTGTTGCATGCCTTACTCTATCCTATTCTCCATGTGGGTTGTGCATGATTATCGCACTTTTTCCACTCTTTTTTTTTTCCTTTTATTTCCTCCTAGGGTATGCCCCTTGTAAGCTGTACATTCAGTTAATCTTTTTTAATTTCAAGTTAATTTATCCAAAAAAAAATTACTGCAATTTCCACCACATAAGTATAAATTCACAGTCTCAAACCCACAAATCGAGAGACAAAGAGATAGATTGAAGAATGATTTTCGATTTTCAAAGAATAGACCCGATCAACAAACCTGTTACCTGTTTTGTGACATTCAGTTTACCATGACGAGCGTAGGGTTGGTCCGATTGGAGTCGGAGATCTCGAGCGAGGAGGGGGTATCACCATTAAGAAATGACCCTAACAGATCGAGAGAAAGAGAGAGAGATTAGTAGATTACAAAATGCAAATAGAGAGAGAGAGAGAGAGAGAGAGAGATTGATTGATTGATTGATTTTACCCAGGTCAACAGTCGACGTCGACTGGGGAGGGAGATCAAATGGGGTGGACGGTGAACCATGGGGTTGAAGTCGGCAATAGAGCAGCAGCTGAGTGTGTTTTGTTTACGTGGTTAGAACCCTAACAGGTAAAAATAAGAGGTATTTATATAGTCGGGCATTCGGGGCGGATTGGATCGGAGGCAGACTTACCTTCGAATCCGATCCGATATCCGATTTTTCTTTTAAAAAAATCCGAATCCACTTCAATATCCAGAAAAAACCCCGAATATCCGATCTATTTGGGGCAAATAACAGATCGAATTCGGACGGGTGGGCCGAGATGGCCATCCCTATCTGGTAGTGCACATTTCTGGGCCGGAATGATGCACCTTAAAGAATAAAATAACAGCAGGTCAAATCTATCTGAAGGAAACCTCAGGGACTTTAATTGCAATTTTCCAGTTTTATTTGGAGTACGGACAAAGCACCATACCATCGAAACCCCCCACGCTTAATACAGCACGAAAGTCCTCTCTCCGGTCTGGCATATCTCCAATTCCAAAGCAAGGGTTTAATGATCTTCTAATCGTTCTGTAATTTTGTCTGTCTTCGATAATTCAAGAGAGTGTAGTTGCATTATTATTCGACAATAATTCAAGAGACTGCAGTTGCATTGTAAGGCCAGACCCTCTGCATCGCCACAAACTCATTCACATGGCTTTCCAAGCGAAGAAACTCATCAATGACCCTAATGGTATGGTATACTACTCTCTCCCATTCTCTTTCTCTGCATTATTATTTTTTTTTTTTCAATCTGCTTGAATTCCTGGATGAATTTCATTTTCTTAAATCCTGCGACTCAAAATATCGGTAAACCACATTTTTTCCGTCCGTGTAATTGATTTGATCGTGATCGTTTTTGTATACTTGCACGCATAATGCATCTGACTGTGGAGTTTCTGTTTGGTTGCCGGGGGATATTACGATATAAAATAAAATAAGAAATCGGAAACGAGAGCTTTTTTGGGTCCAAAAAAAAAAAAAAAACCTCAGAGCTTGTTGTCCTCTTGTTTTCTGACTCTCAGTTAATCAACTCAGATATGTATTTTACGATTACTTAAAAACAGTGTGAGTTGAATCCCCCATTTGCTCTCCACCTAACAATCCGGAAAGTAATGGATAGTGGTCAGGGTTTTAAATCGGGGAATCGGCAACCATAATAACAGTATGGGTGATACGGCCATATATCGGCCGATACGTAAGTAAGAACAATCTCGGAGGTCTGAAATCCCGTTACAATAATGGCTAATACAATACATAACGGCCTTTATTTAAAACCTGATTGATGTCCTTTTAATTTCTGAAATCTCTTAATTAACAAACAAGAGGCATGTTTGCTTTTGTCTAATGAGGCAACACAAATAAATAAATAAATGAATGATTTGTATCTCCGACCTGACAGTTTGAATTTTTTTTCTTGTTGTTTTGGGAAACCTTTTATATAGCATTATACCTGACATTGAGCAATTTCTTTGATCACTCTGTTTCTTCAGAAAAGTAATAAACTGTCATTACTGTGGTCACAGATGCAGTGACCGAGTTCATTGAGGGTCTTGTAGAAACTTATCCTGGCTTGCAGTACTTGGATGGTTTTCCTGAGGTAATTTCAATCCAATTCGTCTATATTTGCATGTTGTAATTTGGTTTATGTGCATTTGTGGTGACATCTTCGTCATAAAAATATAGGTTAAGGTTGTGCTACGTGCTGATGTTTCACGTACAACATATGACAAAGTTGCAGTTATATCAGGTCTGAGACCACAAAGTTTCAGTTCATGTTTTGGTTTCTTCTTTAATGTGGAATTTTGTTGTTATTACTGACACAATTGACAATGAAGAGCAGTTCCTACTCCTAGTTAAGTTGTTTGTGCTTACTAGTACTAGTGCTTTCTAGTACTAGTGCTAGTTTCTTATCTTCTTGCATATGCCATAAGCTGGATGTTGGACCACTTGATCCTTGCATTGGGGTGAAGACAGAATGAAGTATGAGGTTATTAAAATGTGTCATACATGTTACATCGATTTTCCAAAATTTTTGCATGTTTACGAAAAAGAAGGCAAATTTTGCATGTTGTCCACCCCTTTTCATTATGAGTTTGGCATGTTACACAGGACATTATCTTTGTGCTGTTCTCACAAACAAATGATAAACTTCTATCTCCATGAACTCTTTCTCAAACCTTTTGCTCTTAACAGGTGGAGGTAGTGGTCACGAGCCTGCTCATGCTGGATTTGTGGGGGAAGGAATGTTGACAGCAGCTATTTGTGGAGATGTTTTTGCCTCTCCACCTGTTGATTCAATTCTCGCTGTATGATTTATTGTTACTTAAGCTAACAAACAGACCACTCCAATTTTACATCTCCGTGTTTGCAGTCGATTCATTCTGCATTTGCCATACATTAATTTGATTAAATTTTAGGGAATAAGAGCTGTAACTGGTCTCATGGGATGTCTCCTCATTGTCAAGGTAACACTGCCAAAGAACTTATTTATTTATTTATTTTTGATCAGTGAAAAATCTATTAACCCAATCCAGAATACTTTTGGAAAATCTAAGGACCAGTTAGCCGATATATTTACGAAAGGACTTAGTAGTAAGATTTTTGACCGCATTGTGTTCAAGTTGGGCATGATAGATATCTTTGCACCAACTTGAGGGGGAGTGTTAAGTTAGGGTTTATTTTGTTATGTATTTGTTACATAGGGGTATATTTGTACTTGTACCATTGTCCATTTGTCCATATAAATACAATGTGTGAGAGAGAGAAACCTATTTTTGGGTTCTCCTTTTTTCCCCAAAATCAACAATTTCCCTTCAGGGATTGGCCAGAATTTCCTTAAGCTCCTCTAGTATTTCAGGCCTTTGAGGGTCAGTTTGACATTTTGGCAAGACGCTGAAGGCTTGGGCTTGCGGAGGTGGAGGAGTAGAGAGCCCAAGGCAGACCTTAGAGAGAGAGAGGGTGGCAGTAGAGACCAAATAGAGCTCTGTTTTATGTGGGTAAGAGCTATGTGTTGTATGCTGGCACGACATATGTTGGACCATGGCAAGGGTCTTTTATTTTTATGTGAGAGATAGTCTAAAATCCAGCAGGACTGAGGACAGGTGGAAGGTTCTCAATGGCTGGTCAAGAGAAGGTTGCAAATCTATGAGATTAGTATGATATATTGGGGCTAAGGCCCAATTTGCGAAGGACAGGTGTCACACCTTTAGTGTCCGACAAGATGGAAGGCACATGCTTATGAGGTTTACACCCCAGAGGTTAGGGATGTGTTGGGTTTCTTATAATGGGACCTCTGGGGCTGTATCAATTTCAAGGGGTAGGGATGACAAGTCAAATGATGTCCGAGTTCATCAAAAGGTAGGGATGGCAACGGGGCGGGTATGACAAGTCAAATGAGGCCCGATTGGAATTTTACCCTCCATCCTTGCGCCAAATGGGGATCAGGGATCCTTAAACGGGTATTTATCTAACTATCAGATATGAAGAAAAAAGAAATTAGATATAGTACCAAAACCCACGCAAGTTTTATTCTAAAGAACTTGCATACTCCCTCTGTTCCTTATTGTTGGTCCGTTTTGGGAGTTCCAACTTTTTAAGTTGACATGTAATGATTGCACCTATAAATTTAATGACATGTTCTCCTTATTGCCCCTATATTCTACCTACTTGGCAACACTTATTATTCACTTATCAAGGATACTTTTGGAAAATCATGAAATTTCTACTTCCACTTTAAAAAAAGGACTAACATTTTGGAACATCCCAAAATGAAATAATGGACTAATAAGTAGGAACGGAAGGAGTACATCGCAGTAAATAGGCTTCCAAGGGTACCTGACCTTAATATCAAATCTTGAGCTATTGATAATAGAAGCTCAAAGCCATTAGGCAAGACTTCCTCCACATTGGCCTCGACACGGATCCTTACTATGGTCAACATTGTGCAATTTTTAGTCATCTGATCAGCATGTAGAGGCTTTCCCACTGTATAAGCAATATCGCTCAATCCCATGTTTGGTCCACATTTCCTAGGGAACAATTTTTAGACATCTGATCAGCATGTAGAGGCTTTCCCACTGTACTAGCAATATCGCTCAATCTCATGTTTGGTCCACATTCCAAGGGAACATTACAATATTTTATTTTTTTTAAGTAAGAGATAATATTAATAAGAAGGCATTAAGGGAACATTACAAAATTGAGCCCAGATGTGTATTTTATGGAGCTGTTCTTTCCCAGGCTCATGTGGGGCTGCCATTGTTTAAGCACCATCAAAAGACCAATGTCCTAGAAGTTGGATGAATTGTAGTTTCTTTTTGAATGAAACAGTCATTCTTAGTGCTTTGTTATCTTTTCATTTAGCGTAGGAAGATAATAGCGAAGATTGTGATTTGTGACAAAATGATATCATATAATCCCGATGGGAAGTTGTGAGTTTGCCCTTTATCACTGCATGAAATATGATCTCAATTGAATTAAGGGTTATTCAGTGGTTAAGTTGATATTTCCTCATTTATTATGCATGAAGAATTATACTGGTGATCGATTAAATTTTGGTTTGGCTGCTGAGCAAGCAAAGTCTGAAGGTTATAAAGTAGAGGTACGCTTTCCATTCCAAATATTTTAATGCATACATAATCAGAAAAAATGGTGATGACTTATCTAGAAAAAAGAGAAAAAAAAAAGAAGGGAAGTTTGATAAATATTGTTAAGTTGATATATTATCAATGTGCTATGTTATCTTTGCTGCTTGTTAGATGGTAATTGTTGGTGATGATTGTGCATTGCCACCACCTAGAGGCATAGCTGGACGAAGAGGTTTGGCTGGGACTATTCTTGTTCACAAGGTTTGATCTCTCTGTCGGTCATGTATGTGAATGCTGCTTCTTGTATGCATAAGCTCTAGCCCTTTGTATTTTTATTTTCCTTTGACCAGTCTTTGTCTCACTTCTTCTGGAGATTTTGGTGCCTTGATAAATTTCGATTGGTTCTAGAAACCACCTTTCCAATATGCATCTTTCTCATCTTTCATTGAGTTTAGTGCCTGGATAAATTTCGATTGGTTCTAGAAACCACATATCCACATCATTCTTAAGCGTATTTTCACTTTTCACTATCTTTGTTCATCATATTGCTTTGTACAAAGCAGGTTGCTGGAGCTGCTGCTGCTGCTGGTCTTTCTCTTGCTGACGTTGTGGCAGAAGCAAAACTTGCATCTGAAATGGTGGGAACAATGGGTGTTGCACTGTCTGTTTGTACACTCCCAGGTCAGGTTACGTCAGACCGTCTAGGCCCTGGAAAGATGGAGCTTGGCCTCGGAATTGTAAGTACATGTTTATGAGACACATTATCCCAACTGTTGTAGGCACTGAGCCAACTTCATTTGTTCAAATTATATCTTGTACTTGATAATCTGCTGATTTTCACCACTTAAATGTGTTTTGTTTCTAATACTCTTGTCTAGATGGTAGTTAGCTTCTCCATATTTTGTTGGCATTGCCTTTTTAATTGAATAGTGCTTGTAATTGCTTATTAACTATTTTTCCTTGCTTCCTTTTTTTTTCAGCATGGGGAACCAGGCGCTGCTATGGCTGACCTTCAGCCTGTGGATAATGTGGTTTCTCATGTTCTTAAGCAGATACTGTCACCGGTATGAAACTCAGGATGAGATACTTATGCTTCACCTTAATTGCTTTATCTTCTTTCTCGCCACCTGTCTCCTTTCTAATTCGATTCCTTTAATATTTGCACATTATTTGTAGGGGTCATTCCATAATATTATTAATTAATTGGAAACTTAATAGAAGCATGATAAGAAGTACAGTAAATACCAAAATGGTAAATAATGGTATCGGAGGTCCAAAATCCCGTTAGGTAACAGCCCATACAATACGTAACGGTCTCTATTTAAAACCCTTATGCAGAGGGTACGGGTTTTAACTTAACTTCTTCATGAGCAAGAAGTTAAGTAGGAAGAACCGCAGTGAGCGGAGGCTGAAAAACCTGTGTGTACTATCTTAACTACCTATCTCACCACGCTCTCCTACTCTAAAGGGCTTTGACGGGAAAGAGACATTCCCGTACTAGCTATGACAAACTAGATGCTTAAAGTCCTTTTTTTCTAGTTGGGGATCTATAGTCCAACACTCAGAAATGTAGCAATCTACTGTCAAGCAGTGGAATAGATTTAGAACATAAGAGCCTGCAATAATTGTAAGTTTTGTGGTGTGTCTCGGCTGCCATGATAGTAAGTTTTGACTCTTCATGTAGAGATACTGCATTCATGAACTGATTGTATTCACAAGTTAACCATCGTTTGTTGGTAAACATAGTACTCCAATGAACCTATTGCGCATACACTACGCAACCACTATCAGTCGTCTTGTAAA
Organism: Rhododendron kiyosumense; assembly: GCA_019656275.1. Taxonomy (NCBI): domain Eukaryota; kingdom Viridiplantae; phylum Streptophyta; class Magnoliopsida; order Ericales; family Ericaceae; genus Rhododendron; species Rhododendron kiyosumense. Next base: position 633,182 of record BPLS01000170.1, on the reverse strand, counting down.
CCATGATTTGAATGTCAAACATCAAGAAAGCATCTCCTAAAGACTTCTGGGCTCATTGATTGCATGTAAACCCTTCCAAAGCCTGGTATCATGTAATTCTGTTTGATGTATTTTCTTCCCGGTAACTTTATCAGATCATTTCTGATTCTGGTCGACTCTGACATTATTCAGGACATTGTAAATTCCAGAAAAATGAGACCTCTGATGGATTCCCGCATCTCTAGTATGCTTCTTTCTGCTCGTGAATGACATTCGGCTCAGGACCACGGTGGCGTAGAGCTTCTGTATTATTCATAACATGAAGAATTGACTTTTAAATTGTGTTTTAACGTAAATATGTTAACTTTCCTCTTACTGAATAACACTGGAAAATTGAAGTCGGTTTATAGGTTGTAACAGTATTTTGTTTAGGTTTCCGTACAGATCAGAATGATCTCATTACCTCAATTTCTCTTTGTTTGCAATGGCTTTTCTTATCATGCTACATATAGATTTGTTTGTTCGGCTTTTTGCACTACATTTGAAGCTGCCTATTTGTTTTATTCTCGGTAAAATTAGTTGAAGCGGCTCCTTTTTTTATCGTGTGGAGCATATGGAGAGACAAATAGAGAACATGTGAAGGAAAGAAATGCTTCATGGTTTTCAAAGGATGGCCTTTTCTCCCTTGTTTTGTTGGTTTAGGCAGGTTCTTCCCTTCTTCATAGATTTTTGTGTGGATACTTTTTTTTGAACGGCAAAAGAAAATTTTATTAATCTTTGAAAATGATACAAAGATTAAAAGGAGAAGGGATGATGACATCAAATCCTAAACTAAGTTAAGAACTATCCCCCGCCCACCCGAGACCCAATCCCTAGGTTAGCAAGAAGCCAACCCAGGAGAACACCCATTAGGGCAAAAGCCCCAAAAAAACACCCATTGGGCCAAGCGGCCCAAGCCCATACACCAAAGGGGCTCAAACCCAGATATACCAATTACAGCTCAAGGGCTGTAATTGAGAGCGGTTTGGGTGGATACTTGAGGGCGGTTTGGGTCTTGTAAAGTTGTTTTGTCCTTCTATTCCGCATGTACAAGGTTGTGCCACTATTAGCACCTTCTGAAAAAGAAACACTTATTCTCTTGGAAATTCAATTCGATAGTAAGGAGTGCTGGGACGTATGTGTTGTTCACATGCCATTTATTTCTTGATACAGGAGAATTATGCAACAGTGGACATCTGTGTTATCATATCATCTTAATTATCACGGAATCCCCTTGTCTTCATTACTATCGTAACTGATGTTTTCTAAGGCAATTCTGGATCTCGCCTCGAGGCGAGGTGCAGCGAAAATGCTCCTGGGTGTTAGTTTGAACCACATAGGCCTTCGCCCATCCTTTAGAGCCATATGGAGATGTACGCTTTTCACACCTTTTTCATCTAGATGACAGATGCCAACGCATCAGAAGAATCGATTCTTATCTTTGGGTTTATTATAAATGCACTAGGTTTTTATGCCAAAGGCTGACGTCTTGAGGCTTACACCTCGTCTCATGAGAGGTCAGCCGCCTCGCCTTTAGCTTTCACCTTTGAAAATTTTGATCGTAACATGCTTATATGGATGCTTTTGAAGGCAAGATTATTTATTTGTTTTTTTTGTTCTGTCTTATTATTGTTATTTGCTATTACTTCTTTCCCTTGTTATTTTCACCTAGTTTGGTGTAAATAAGCTTTCTACCAAGGTTATTTCTAGTTTCCTGTTTCCATGTCAATTTGAAATCTCATAATTTTCCCATGTTATGTTTTCAGGAAACTGGCTACGTTCCGATCACAAGGGGGAGTAGAGTGGTGCTCATGATTAATGGGTAGGTGCACATATATCTTTTCCCTAGTTTGCAATGTAGCTGATAGAGTTATGAAGGCTCCATGAAATTGCATGGGTACTCCATTTAGTTTGTTCCCACATCGAAACTCTGTGTTGAAAAACTCCCCTTGAACTCGGATTAGTGTTTTAATCCTTCCTTAAGGTTGCATATATAGGAGTGAAAAACAAATCTCCTGAATGAGGACTGGATGTTGTTATCTGTACTATTCATCTTTATCAAAGAAAATTGCTGGATTAATGGAATTCTTCCATATTTCAGTTTGTGTTCGTAGATCTCTTCTTTCTGTCTTTTATGGAGCTGTTCTTTCTACACTACTTATATCTAAATATTCAGAGGTTTGAAAGGATATCAGTAAGGTGGCAGTGACAATATCTATTGAAGAGAGGAAAACATACACTTATGGGGCATTTGTGTGGTCTGAAGGTATTGAGTAGACCTCAACTCCAAAAGGTAGCTTTTGAAGTGCCCTCCTGTTTATACATTGCACATTCTTCCAAACCCAGGTGATGACCCATGTGATGTGGAACTTTGCTTCGCATCTTCTATCATGCACAACGCGCTCACTCGGTAACACCTCCCACCTAAGTTATGTTGATCGGGTGCGGGTATAGTGCAGCCTACGTTCCCCGGAGTGCGGACTGGGGTATGTCGGTGTGCTGGTGTGTACCTAGTGGTTGGACACCTCAAACTTTAGAATGAATCATAAGTAGATAAGGATTGAAATTATTTGGGAATCCATGATATTATTAGTTTTTACTGTTTTTCCATATAAAGATGAGCGAATAGAGATGGCCCAATAATATTCATGGACAACACACATAGATAAACCAAGACAGAAAAGTCTTTATCAAAATGTACATTTTTGCATGCAAGGAGCCCAATCAAAGCCCATACCGTAGAGCAAAGGGAAGTATGTGTACAGTAGATTAACCCAAATTAAAATTCAATCTGCCGTAATTAAGTTAGTTTGTAATAAGTCGAAAGAAAAATGATGGTGTAAAAAACCCAGAGAGGCGAGTCCATCCCCATTTACCTCTCTACGTCTGCCTCTCTCCCCTCTACTATGCCAATGGTGGTTAGCGTTCCCTAGATCTGCATCATATGTGGATTTTCTTCCCAAATTTGGTGCTATGGTGGTTCTATTTCTTGGATCTACTTGAGGTTTGATGAAACACAAACCCAATCTTCTTCTTCTTTGCTTATTTCTTTAAAGAAGACTAAAAAAATTTGTATACCTGAGTCTGCTTTGAAACATGCGCATCCAGCCCACACACACACCCTTACCTTACCTTACTTTACTGTGTCATGACGACACAGGTGCTTCGTCCAAACGCTTCCTAGCAAAACCCTATCCAAGCCACTCCTAGTTATGTGCCACCACTCCAAACACAATCTTCTTCCCCCGCGATTAAAGCTCTAGCCATCCTTGCCGAAAAGACCCCGAACTCTTCCAACCATCGCTTTCTTCGCAATCTTTTGTTCCGTTATGTTTGTTTCGGATTGGTAGCAAGTGGTTGAGATAAATTCAAATTAATCTCTTCTCTTTGGACTAGCAGCAGTAATTTCGACTACAATTCTGATTAATCTCTCACCTAACGGACAAAAAATGTTGGGTTTCAGTTTTTTGTATTCAAACTAGTGTCTAGCATCCAAATACAAAACGCTGAACAAGTCATAGGAGCTAAAGGTGTCAAATGGGCTGTGTCATGCTGACCAACCCTTTTATTTTCATGCCTAAATGCCTTCTTGTTGCGCCTAGCCCAACCCATTTGTGTCATGTCATTGCCCTAAGAAGTATGGACACCTAAAACAAGGCGGCGTGTCTATCGGACACCGAACTGAGTCAACTGACACTCTGAGACAAGTGTCTAATACTCTTCTTTTCTTTTTCCATAATCAAAAAGTAAATATCTTAATTCCGACACATGTCCTACACTTCTTTGATGTCTAGGTGGAAACAGTACAAAGTTGACAAAAAAAAATAATTGCTATGACTAATCATATTTAAATTCACTTAAAATAGGTAGGGAATATTTTTATGAAGAATTTCTTGAGAACTCCTATACATTCAATTGCCGCATATTTTAAGTACTTCTTGAGTCCCATATTAATTTAGATTCTTCATAACTTATTTATCTTATCCATGATACAAGTTGGGGATGTAAACAGATGCCTGATGTGATAAATATGTATAAGAATACATTTTTATTGTATGTAGTTGAATGCATCCTCAAGATGTTTGTGTTCTACATTTTAGCAAAATATTGTATCAGTGTCTGTGTTGTGTGGTATCAGTATATTTAATGTCCGTATCCCTGCTTTGTAGGCCCTGTCGAGCTAAAATACTCTAGGCCTAGCTCAGCGCATGGGTATGTTGTGGCGTACTGCGCATAATCGGGCTCTGCGAAGCCAAAAATATAAAAACATAAACAAAAACCTCAAATCAGCCAATGTGATTTTTCTAAATGTTGAAACAAAAAATTTTGCCAAGGAGCTACGGCTTGAATAACATAATAAAATTAAAATGCCATTTTTTGCTTCTATTACTATTGCTTTGCATTTTTTATTTATCACTTTTTGAATTGCACATATTGAATTGTACATTTGTGATGATAAAGAAGTAAAAGAGTCAATGCTTCGAAACTAATTAGTTTACTTTATCTAGAAAGAACGAATCTCATTTTCATCTAATCAAATTTAACTTTTCAATCTCATTTATACATAAATGGAATTAATATACCCATGCTTGTGTCTTTCTTGGCTTGTGCTTTATTGTATTCCATGTTGTGTGCCCCAAAACGGTGGCCCAGTCCGACCCACCGAAGTGCTTGTGTCGTGTCGTGCTGGTCCATACCATGTCCTTTCGCCTTCTAAACATGTGTTTGCGGCGGCTCGACCAAACTGACACCTCGAAGATTAGTTTTTTGAAGTTGAGCAGAGGTAATGGTGGGCGAATTGAAGAGGCCGAATCGTATCTGCACGCGATTGCGATGGAAGGGAAGTGCTTTGGTGTGGTGGGTGAAGATTGTTAGACAAGGAGAAGGAGGTGTTGGGTGAAGATTGTTAGACAAGGAGAAGGAGGTGTTGGGTGGACGGAATTTCCTCAATCGCAAGCCTTTCTGGAGTTGCATACCATTGTCGTGGATGTAAAAACTGTAGTCGTATGTTATTCAAGGCTCACTCATTCTAGTCGTGGGTTATATCGAGTGTTTTTGTTGCTGCACGATCCAATATTTCGATATTAGGCATCATTGTATTCCTCAGAGGGTTTGCCTTATCCCAGTGACTTTGAGGCAGCGAACATGTAAAAGAAATGTCTTTTTTCATGTAAGACACTTAACAATGTCAAACATGCTCGATTCATGTCCAGCAGGTGTAGTAACGTATCTTACTTTTATAATTTTTTTCAGGACCAGGCACTTGGGGTCATAGGTGTCCATTCTCAAACACTAAAATGTACACAAAGCACTTTCAGTTCTGGTTTGAAGAGCATAATTTGGAAACTCACTATGATAAGAATGGGGAGATATACATCTGTTATTCCTCCTTTAGGCTCTTTGTGTGTTCTCTGAGTAGCATGGTCATATACTTGAGAATTAAAATTCAGGCCTGTCCATAAGCTATTGTATCTATTCCCTTGTGCATTTGTAAGTTAAGACGGTTGATGGGGCCAAATATTATGGTAAGGAAACTTACGCCCAATCATTCCTTGTTTCTTTGTATTCTAAAATTCATAGTTACTTTTTTTAGGTCTGAGGTAATCTTTCCTTAGTTGGAAGTTGACTGTTTGGTACTTTCATATGCATTAGATTAGGTACTACCCCTGTAATGGAACTGATGATTGCTGCTGGGAAAGCGGTTCCTAGGTTGCAGCTGGAACATGGGCTTGCTGTTGATAGAGTGTATACAGGGTCATTTATGACTTCTCTTGATATGGCAGGTTCGTGGAGCTTGCAAGTGCACTCTATCAAATGGAATATATTTTCTGATTCTTTTTCCTGGGCAGGATTTTCCATTTCTGTAATGAAGGCGGATCAAGGAGTTCTGCAACGCTTGGATGCCGCAACCAAGGCTCCATATTGGCCTGTTGGTGTTGATGGTTTGTGGTGTTGAATTATTTTCCTTTGTCCACGCTCCTCTTTTTCTAGGGTCCTGAGTGACACAACAGGTTACATTGCATTTAAAGGTCTATATTGCATGGGGATTTAAACTGGAATAGTTTCTCACCTTTCACTATCATTCTTGTGGAAGGATTTTATTTTTAGAAACACAATTGGCCAAAGAACTCAATAATTGCATTTCCACTCAGGTAATCATCCACCAGCCAAGATTCCTGTTCCTATTCCACCTTCTCTTTCAACAACCAATGATGAGGTATGTTGAGTAGCAAAATTAAGTAGAGGGATTTAATCATGAAATAATTTCGTTTTCTGGGTTGATATTGCTCATACTGTCGGCTTTTCCAATATAATTTATGAATGAGTTGATTTGATGAGTATGAATTGTTTTCGGCATTGCTGTTGCAGCTGGCACATATTGGAAAGTTAAGCAATTGGTTATTCCACCCTATTATGAGACCTAAGTATATCTGTATTTTGAATGCACCTATCCCAAAGAAGTAAACAAGATTAGGTTCTTAAATTGGCCATAGATGAATAATCATTGCCAATCTGGTTTGGTCTACCCCTACCTAAAATTGAACTGGCGAAATCTGAGTATTAGGCAGCAACAGAGGTCTGAGATTTTTTTGAATGGCTTGCTTTCTAAAAGTGTAGATGTGCTGAAGTTCTAAGCATGGCTATTTTTTTCCCAGTCAATAGGCATAAAACAGGAAAACAACTCGAACAAGAGTGACTTTGCTTTTAAACCAATAGCTGCTTGTTAAATTCTCAGGCCCACATTAACTTTAACTAGTCTGATACGTAGGTAACACAGAAATGTGGACTCGTGAAACATTCATCGAACTACTATTGCCGCCATCTGTAATATGATAATATTTTTTCTTGTGGTAGTGATATTTTTTAAACATTACGATTCATTCATCATTACCATGGATAGTTAAGAAAACTTTAAGAATGGCAAGGGCAACTTGGTGTACTGATACAGATATTTTTCCTGTGCCAAAATAGTTATGTTCTTTTGGTGTGCCATCGTGTAAACCTGTTGAGCAATGAGCATGGTGTACAGCGATGACATACCAATTACCATGATGGTGGACATAATATTATATGCGATTTGTTTGATAAGTTTTTGCTTTTGATTAGTCATTTAGTCGACCTCAACAATTAACTCAACAAGGCCATACTCTTGAGGTGGCTATTGAAGCAGCTGCCAGTGCAGTCATTAATCTCATGGATAGTTTGAATGAATGGGATAGCAAAGTAGGCGATGGTGACTGTGGATCAACTGTAAGTCTCTTGGTTACATTATATGGTTATCCCTAGACCTTGTAGATGCATGGTAAGCTTTATGCTTTATCTGATTCTTCACGTTTTACAGATGTTTAGAGGTGCAACAGCTATTCTTAAAGACATGAAGAAGCAGTATGTTTATATTCTTCTTCTAACTTTGTTTGTTTCTAATTTTCCTTTAACAAAAAAAGAAAAAGAAAAGAAAGAAAGAATATATTGCATGTTCTGTAATAGATTGACTGATTGATAGTCTAAGGTGATAGGTTATAAGAAGATAATTCGGAGTTCCCATTCTTAAGCTTTAGTAATAGTATGAAATCAATTAAGGATATTTTATCCCCAAAACTCATTTGAAGGGGCAGTGCGCAAAAAAAACACAACAACTAGTTTTTTTCGATCTGAGATATCATCACCAACCTAACCAGCATCACGATAAATTCCAAGAGTTGAGCTCAAAGTAGAGGAGAGCAGTACGTATTTACTGGTGGTACTAGAAACATATCTCAGGCTACAAAGCAGAGTAGTCAAATGGGCAGAGCGAGGGGGACAGATGTGCTGACAATGTTGACTGCTTAAGCAATATCTGTAGGATATACCAAACAATCCTCTAGTTCACAATACTCCGTGGAATCATCAAGTAGAAGACGTTGGAAATTGAGAACTTAGCATCCAATTCAATAGGAGTATATCCAACCTTATCATAGGGAGATTAGTGTGATGGAGAATATCAAATGCATATTTGGTCCAAGGAAAAAATATCCCTTGGGAGATGAAGCCACTTTGATACCTAGAAAATAACAGAGCTAACTCAGATGTTTTAGTTCAAAATCTCAAGACATAGTTTCCACTCACTAGTGGCAGTAGAGTCGGAACTAGTGATTAGCTACAACTGGAGGACTAACCCATTAGGAGTACGTCAAAGTAAAAGAGCTAAGTCATGTATACTAGGTTGGGCACCAATCTCGAGAGTAGCAGACTCAAATCACTCATACCAGGCATGACGAAATTATTTGAGACCATAAAGACTATAATCGATACAACATATAAGGCCAGAAGCACTAGAAAACCCTCAAGGACAAACTTTTGAAAGTGGTAGCAAAGCTCAGATGGCAATGCAAGTGCGCGGTGAGCGTAGTAGCCCCCTCGGGCATGTTCCTTGTACAACCAAGCGAAGAGCTAGTGGGGGTCAGAATGGAATATCGTATGTAGTGTAGAATCAGATCTGAAGCTCTTTACTAGGATTGAAGAAATGCATTATGAACATCAAACTCGAAGAGAGACCACTAGTGCACATACCAGTCCCAGATCAAAGTGCGACCAATGGTCATCTTAGCAACGGGGATAAAGGTCTCCTTGTAACAAACCCATATTCTTCAACAAACCCCTTTGCAACTAAACGAGCTTTATTCAGCTCCGAAGGACCATCATAATGAGGTTTTTATTTGTTTTGTGAACTCATTTGCAACTAATGAGATGTTTGGATATGGAGAAGGGGTTATGTGTTGTAAATTTTGTTGAACATTTTCTACAATTAAAGATGAGTGAATAGTTAAGGCTTAGTAATGGTTTCGATATCAGATTGATGGATAAAGAACATAGATAAGCAAAATAAGGCCAAAAACTTTACCGACAGATATACATCAGAATTCATGAGTATGTTAGAGAGCCCAATCAAAGGCAAATACTTAAGAGCAGAGGGAAGATTGTGTATAGTGGATCAACCCGAATAAAAACAACACTATGCAGTAATTAAGTTGATTTACAGCTATTAATTATGAAACAACAACTAAAATAACAGTTGCCCTGTAATCACCAAGTGATGGAGGTATGGGTGGGGGAGGATTTGAGACAAACCTTACCTTTGGCAACACATGCACATAATGGAGCTATTAATTAATAAAAGGGAAGGAAAAATTGATGGTTCAAATTTCGGCAACAACAAGAGACAGACAGACAAACGCAAAGCAATAATGGTGATGGTGGTTCACCTTCCCCATTGTTGTGTCTTTATTAAGGATTTTCTTTTCAAATTGATGTTATGGAGATCCTATTTCTTGGATCTACTTTAGATTCGTCAAAATACAGGCTGAATCTCTCTTACTTCTTGTACTCTCTTCGTTGGTTGTTTCTTCAAAATAAATAAATAAACAAAAACAAAAGAACAGTCGTGTCGCTTTTGAAACAGATATACCCATACCTGTGTCTTGTCAACACGGGTAGCTTTGCCCAAAAGGTGGTTCCATGTGACATAGGGTGCATGTGTATTTCTTTGGGTCAAACACAACCTAAAAATAGATGATACATGGATATGGATTCAATTCGAATACAGTTTTGGCTATACATCAAATGTTTAGATTTCAACACATTTGTTTATATGAAAAGGAGTCAGAATGTTAGCCCATAAATTTTTCGTATCGAATTTATGGACCAAAGCCATGGATAGTCAAATAAGGCTTTGAACTCCTTGTAAATAGAACATGCATATGTAAAGAGCCAAATAGAAGGCAATTGCCTGAGAATAAGACGAGGCATGGGCTATAGCCTATAGCCCATGTTTTGATTGGGGAACCCCTATTTACTTTGTCTCCCTCCCTCCCTCTCTTGGGGGTGATTGACTGTTGATATGCTTATGAGACTGATTATTCTTTTACCCCTCATTAGTCTATTATTACGAATAACAAAAAGGATTTTTCCAATGTATAAGATCTATGATCGACTTTCGATATGTTTCGGTATACTAGAATAACCTTCATACATATGCTTCAATCTACTATGGTCCAGGTACCACTCCCTCCTCGCAGTTGTTCCATTTAAGTAAGAAATTAAAAGTTATGAGCAGTCATGCTGTAAACCTTGCTTTGTTCAACCAGATGTTGCAGTTGCACACCAATAAACACGGTTGCTCCACCCAACATGGCGGATCCATAAAAAATAGCCTGCCGCATGCAGATTAGGGGCACACACCCACCTATTGTCAATATACCATATACTTGATGTTATTGGGTAGAAATCAACCAAAAAGCTAACTTTGAAACATTCTTTTTGAAAATAGCGTAGACAAGTTTACTCTTGGTTGGAAACTCATGAATCATGAATTGCCAAGAAAGCATGCATACGACCAACAGTATTGTTCTCTATTTTGACCAAAACGATGTAGTCAAGTTCAAAAGGACTGTTGGCCTTCATTGCATTTACAAACCATGAACACAATATGGTTTTGTTTCCTCCATCACTCATGGAGTTGGTGATAATGCTATAGCAGGGTTAGCAGCGTGATGAGGTGGTTGAATTTCTTAAATGATGTATGATATTAGCTACACGTCTCCTTTTGACTTTTCAATTCTTTATTTCTTTCTTTAGATGGTCCTATTGTGCAGTAATTTTTTTGATGCTTTACTAACATTGGCACTCTGTCATGATATACGCGTATGTGGCTTCTTCTTTTTTAATTTCTTGAATCCTGTTCTCCAGTTATCCCCTAAATGATGCTGCAGAAACTGTGAATGAAATTGGATCCTCTATCAGAAGAGTTATGGGAGGAACAAGTGGAATCATGTATGACCTGCCTTTTGACTTGCAGCCTTGAAGTTTACGTTTTTCCATGGGCTTGCCATGTTTTTGTAGTTGTAATTCGATGCCTTTTGCTTCAAAACAGATATAGTATTTTTTGTAAGGCTGCGTATGCACAGTTGAAGGCAACTAGCCATTCAGTTATTGCACCAGTGGAATGTAAGATGATTCTGTTTGTCAAACTTGCCAAAAATTTCCCTTTCTTGCTAAAATGACGACTTGATTTTTCATTGGGACAGGGGCTGGTGCGCTTGAAGCTGCCATTGCTGCAGTTAGTAAATATGGAGGGGCTAGTGCAGGCTATCGAACATTGTTAGATGCCCTCATTCCTGCTTCTTCAGTTCTTAAAGAGGTCACCGTGATAGTTAACTTGTTCACCCCTTTCTATAGCAATATTTAATCTTTATTATTTCCTTAGCTATTGATATATAATTTCACAAACAGCGTTTAAGTGTTGGAGATGATCCTGTCGATGCTTTTGTTCTTTCATCTGAAGCGGCCTTGGCTGGAGCTGAGTCCACTAAACACATGCAGGCTCAAGTGAGATTCTTGTTTCTATTTATCCTGTGCCTTTTTCTTCTAATTCTTGGGACCATCACTACAAGAAGTTGGATGAGATGTGTGAGTTGGCTTGCAAGTTTCGAACAACTATGGTAGTCAATTGCTTCCAAATAGGGGATGGTGGGAGTTGCCTTAGAAGACATCTGGGAGGTTATGCGCTTTTCTGGATAGAGTGAAAAACTGAGATGAGATTTCTTCTAATTGGATTAGGAAGAATTTACTGGATGTGATACCTCCTAGGATGATGCATTTTATTGGTATACATGATTAGATGGACAAAAGAAATATGTTATTCAATAAGAATGAAATCCTATAAATTTCGGCTAATAACACTAGACTGCCTAGAGGCTTCTAACAATTATTTTTCCCAAAATTAGGACACTGACATGTTAGTGGACACATTGAATATAATTTACTTTTAATTTTGTAGAATTCATTAGTCTCATAAATTTTATTCTCTCATATTAGGGATATAGTAGAACACAACTGATATCAACACTATGAATACATCAGAAACAAGTGACAGTAGGTAAGTATTCACAAACTAAGCATCCATGGCAAGTTTTACTCTAGCCCAGCTTTCTAAAAGAATATTCTGACCTCCTAACATCTCCTTAATGTGTCCACAACGTGCCCCCAATATGTGCGACTAAAAAAGCCATGCACATGAAAATTTGCCAACACACATGGAGCGTGTCATGTTGTCTCCCTGCTTCTTTAAAGATAGGTGACTTGGTGTATAAGAGTGTTTGTGTGTGTGTGTCGTGTCACGTTTTCAGTCTCTGCTACTCAAGCTTGGATTGCCTAGTTTTTCCTTTGAAATGATATCTATTCCTTGTACAAGTTTCTTTTGGATTATGAGAAGGATATTTAGGTCTTTCATTCATTGAGAATTTATGTTTCCTGATTCAATCGGAGTTATGTCACGACTTAAAAAATTCACTCTATATAATTTCATTTTTTTTACCCGTGTAGAGTGCATATGTTTAGACGTATAATCAGGGTGTTGTGTCCTTCATACCTTGTCATGTTTCTTGTTTGTGTCCATGATACTTAGATAATGTCTCATACGGCATCCAACCTATTTATTTAAGTCTAACTTTATTCACCCTAGCATAGTTGTATATTCACATTTGGAACTATCTACACAGACCAATCATTCAATATGGTTAACACAGATACATTGCGTACATATACTTCATATGTATGCAGAGTAATGCAATGAAGTATGTAATCAGTAATATGTATCTGTGTAATATGTATATCTGGTAGAGAAACATACTCCTACATTTTTAGTGCATAAATTTATATTTGGATAAATGTAGAGTCACTACACAGACTGGGTAGTGTATATTATGATACACATGAAATTCAAGATACTCAGTTTCATATATGCACAAATAATCATGGAGTCCTATTATGAGATTAGTCATTAGTACTCATTATAGTAATGTAGGCAACTTTCTAGTTTACAAAAGTATGTCAAGACAGTCCAATTAAGCCATTCAGATTTTGAAGACTAAAGAGGATTCATTTTTTGAGACTTTTAGTACAAATTCTTTTCTGTTTTAGATGATTACTTGTCCACTGACCTTCACTCATATTTTGTATTTTTTGTTTTGTTTTTTTTTATTGATAAAGTCTCTTTATTTTTTATAGAAGGAAATCTATTGTACTAGGTACTTCCCTTACCGGATTGTTTTTTTTTTTTCCCCTTACCAGATTGTTCATGTTACATGTTAATGCACATGTTATCTCTCTTGTTTTACATGGACGTCTAATCAAGTTGGTGGAAGGGTATGCAGGCTGGGCGTTCGACATATGTATCTGGAGAGATTCTTGCTTCGGTTCCAGACCCGGGTGCTGTGGCTGCAGCTTCATGGTATAAAGCTGCAGCCTTAGCTGTCAAGGACAATTACAACCACCATGCTTTATAATCACATTCCAAAGCATCGCCAGAGTTGCTCCCTTTTTGGCAGAAAATTATAACTACCACCAAGAAAACTTGATACATAAAAATGCTTACCTTCCTAACCATTGAAGAGAACTTCCTGCTTGTGCAGTCCGTGCTTAATGCTAAGAGAGTGAGTGTCTTCCGTACATGTTTTAGAATTCCTGGATAAGCGTATATGGGAGACTAATTAGTATCCCTGCAGTGACACTTTCTTATTATGCACTGCCTGTTGTATATTTTCCATATAAATACATTTGATTCACTATGACTTCTTTATGAACTATGTGCAGATAAAAGAATAGGCTACGCAATACATCACAAAGGATTCTATATATATTTTTCCTTTGTAGGTTGTTACATGATACTGATATGCGGTTTACTCTTTTGCCAATCTTTGTGCATAGTCGGTCCATTATCTTCCATCCTCCTTTGTACTGGTGCATCTCATCTTGTGATAGAAATCTTCATGATTTTCCATCTTGGCTTACATGATTTTATCTTTTGTTTTAGATTGGTTGTAAGACTTTCTCCATTGTACTAGTGTAATGCTCGTGCGGAAGTGTAATGCTCGTGCTCCGCACGATTTTGCGTGCTCATTAGATTAATTGGTAGTATGGAAGTGTTTTTGGTTTTGCAGTGATGATAGCAGAAAAATAGCAAGAGCTTATTGAAATATAATGAATCATAATGTAATCTATTTATATGACTGCACATGAACTATTCCATTAAAAAAATATAATTCAAAAAATAATCAAATGGAGCGAATGGTGCAAGACTTGACGAAGACCAAAACATAGAAACAAAATCCAATGACTTAATACTCTGTAAGAAACTCTTGAAATTCAAGTATCGATTTCATGACGACGATTAGAAAGGAATGAAAACCAGTATTATCAAAAAGATGAACTACACAAAATAATCCTTCATTTAGATGCTCAAAGGATTTCAAGCAATCTACAACTCATCTTTTCGGTGTTCATTATTTTCTATGGCACTGACATTATTTGTTGTCTCTGTCATTTTTGTGTGTCTTGAGAAGTAGTTCAAAAGGAGGATCTCCTTCTCGTCAAAAAACTTGATCTGTTAGCTTTAAGTTGGTTCGATACAAACTTTTTAAGCTGGGGAAAGAGTAGATAGAAATTAGTAATGTGATGTGTTTGAGGATGCAAATGGGGAATGTAGGATCATGACCAAACTTGCTGAATCTAGACATCTTCAATCCTAAGCATAAAATTGTAAAAATCAATAAAGATGCATAAATGAGATACCATTCACAACAAAACCTTTGGGATGTAAAATCCACAACACATTGATCTACCAAACTTGAAGGAGGCTAGCAATCTTACTCCAACCAAAACACAACCTAGCAAACAATATAGAGATACACACATACACACCTAAAATTAAACAAACAAATCGACTGCTAAACCATGTAATTGGTTACTATATTTGTAGTTATATGCCCAATGATTTCTGCCGAGGAATTAAAATACGGTCTTTTGAGCTTCTGAAAATTCAGGAGAAACATTTGTTCTTGACATTTCTGAAAAGTGTTTCTAGCTTCAATAGAAAATTGACAAACGGATGAAAAGCATATATGGCCAATGATAATTGGTAATATCTAAAACGAATTGTCACTTAATTAAAAAAAAATATTGGAATTGGCTTAAGAACCATACTACAACGAGCGAATATCCAATTTTGCACGCCAATTCATCATCCTCTAAAGTTGAAAAATTGGTGCAACTTCTTAGTGGGACATTCATATATCTTCGAGTCCAGCATAAGAACTCAGATTTGCTTATTAGCTTATAAAATAGAAGAATTCAGATTTGCTAACATAAAACATATTGGTACCTCTAGAGAGTCTTGCCCTTTCTCAGTAGTGAACATAATCGTGCCAAGATCAAAACCCATAAATTTTGTCTCGATAGCGCTAGTTCTTAAAAGTTTTGACCATTTCATAACAATATCAGATACCAATCTCCTGATAATTTCAAGGGTAAAAACCTATTCAGTTAAATGTCATCATTCCACAGCACAAATAAGGGTGGATATTGCACAATAAAGGCTTCTTTAGAAACACAATAGGCCTCAAAGCTATTGCAAAACCAAATAAGCTCAACGTTTCTAGGTGAATTAGGAATCAATTAACAAGAATCTGCCACCATGAATATAGAATATAACACATCAATATATTCTTTTCTTCCAAAAACAAAATGCAGCATCGGACATAAAATGCATACAAATGAGCTTTCACATAACATTGATAATATGCAACATAAACTTTCCTTTTCTAGATATCCAATAACCAAACCAAACCAAGCCTCTACTTCCAATCAATTAAAACTACACATCTAAAGTCAATACTGGTATATCTCTCTAAGTGTACCCACTACTGTAACCATATTATTTTTCCTAACTATAGTGTCAGCCTATCCATAATAACATGTCCAAATTATTGCAATACATTTTCCCGCATCTCATCTTCTATTGGTGTTGCACCTCTCATTTCAAGTAGGTTTTTGTTTCTAATTCTACCAATCAATTATTTTCTCCCAAAAACAAAATGCAACATAGGATATAAAGTGCATACAAATGAGCTTTCAAATAATGTCAGTAATATGCAACAAAATAACCTTTCCTTTCCATGAAATTCAATAACCAAACCAAACTGAGGCTTAACTCTTAATAGATTAAGATTACCCCTCTAACTGAAGACTGAATAGGTGCTTTAGCATACATTCTGTATGGAACAAAGGCATATGAGGGTAAGTAAAACTAACTTGTGAAGTCATGAAAATAGAAGCCAAAGAAAAACTAATCTTTGCCCAAAAAATAATAGTGAATAAAGTACAAGCTAATAAAAACAAGTTCTCAGAGTAAGAAACTGAATGAGAGTAGTTATATCATGATATTTCATAAGAACCGCAAAAGGAGTTATTGTATCACTGGAACAGCTGTAGCAAGTGATTCCAGCACACAAAATTCTAAACTCATATGCTGTGTTTCAGTAATGCAAAACAAGGTGCTAAGCTTATCTTTTAAGACCTAAAAAGGTTAGCGATAAGGACAAAACATGGCTTGCCCCTCCAAGAAAGCTAACTTTTCCAATTGGAGTTCCCACATTAATCACCTAAATGGATAGTCCAATGCAATTAAGAAAGTGAGAACACCACAGTTTGGCCAATTAAAGTTCCAGAAGCAAATTAAGTTTAAAACAGGACTACACAAGAGCTCTAAAGGGCAATCAACGTGTTCAAGTGGTGCACACATACAAGATGACAAAGTAATTCGAAAAAGGGCAAAAATGTATCCCATACTATACATAAGATAAATTTGGTCAATTGCACAAATCCGATGGCCATATTCTATTGAACATCTAATCTATTCCACTTCCCTAATTTATCCTTTATTAGTAGTCTAAACATACAGTAAAAACAAAGGATAGTGTATCTTTTGAGTTATGCTCCATTGTCAAAGATAGTGTATCCATAGTCTAAGGAACTCATCACCTCATGAAACCTCCATTGTCCCACCAATTAGTATATTTTGTCTCATCTTCCTTTTTTCTTTCCTTTCTTTTTTCTATTTTTTTCCTCTTCCTTTCTCCTTTTCCTTCCTTCAAACCACAGTAACTGTTCGTATGGCTTCTATTACTTCGATTACTAATGCTCAGAAACTCTTCTACTCAATTAAATATAGATTTTCTAAACCCATGTCTTCTAAGCCTTATGATTCAGTGACATGTTGTAAACTCCAGTGAGTTGTCCTGTATCTTTTTCTTTCCTATCTTTTTTGTGCTTTTTTCGTCTGCCTTTCTCCTTTTCCTTCCTTCACAACTCAGTCAGTATTCTTACGGATTGTATTACTTTGATTATTGATTCTTAAAAACTCTTTTACTCAAAGAAATAGTTTTTTCGAGCCTACGTAGCTGCCTTCAATGGCATGTGAAATCAAGTGAGTTGAGTCATTTAACGATCATAGCGACACCATAAATGGAATACATGCACAATTTAAAGCGGCAATAGGAAAAATATGGTGCTCAAAATTTTCTACAGAAAAATGAGCACTGTTCACAATAGGCTTTCTGTCAAACAAAAACATGTGACAAAAAATAAGTTTCAGCATCCATCTCTAACTATCTCAAAGTGATTTACCATACAACCAACCATGCACTAAAGCACTTGGTGGCCAAGAGAACAAAGTCCCAGCTGGGTCTTTAGACTACTAACGCCATACCAATTATAGGAACACACAATAAAAACCACATGTGTGGTAACATACCAGTGACATATGAATTAATACTTCATCAAGTGGAGCTGAGAACTCACCAAACTGGTTAATTCCTTTTCTATCACCAAGTCCGTGTAGCAAAGCCTGGATGAACCAAAAAAGTTAAGTTCTAAGACTCAAACTCATATACTAGTATGAGTGCACTACTTTCCAGTTTCTACGTACCTAGCATAAGCACGTACAAATCAGCACTTAAAAAATGAGGTATCACTAGAATGAATGACGTGAAGTAGAAACAAAGTCAATAACTGAAACCCAAAGAAATCCTCAAAATTACACCCAAAAAATATCTTAACAGAAATTTAGTACTGGTCTTCATGCTACCAATTAGAAAGGAATTCAGTAGAAATGGAAACTGCAATGTTTCCCATTACAGATTTTATGTTACATCTTGTCACTTTCATGGAGAATAGAGAAGTCAATTGAACAGAAACCCAAAAGTAGATTGTCGTTCCAATGGCAATGGCAACATCTTCATTTGTGTGATGGTCATCAATATGAATGTCACTAGTAGCCTTTACATGAATGTCAAATAACCCATGCGAAAAAGTTGCTGATATACCCAAAGAAAACACAGAAATCGTCACATAAAACTCATAGTAGACAACTATTATACCAAGTAAATCCTCAGCAGTTTCAAAATTTTCAGATTCTAAATCCTCAGCAACGGGGACACGACTGGGTCGGAGATATTTTAGACCAAATCTTTGAATAAGGCTTCATTGAATGGAAATGTATCTTCTCTTAACCCCCTCCTAAATTTTCTAAACAACCAAATATAGCATTATCCTTCACTTATCCTGTGGAAATTAATATCTGCAACCATAGTTGTCAAGGACGAAAGACGCACCAAGGCGCAAAGTTCCATTGGGCCTGGGCGAGAGGCTCACACCTATTTGAAGAGAGGTGCACCTATGCGGAAAAATAAATTATTTCTGAAAATAATTATGTAATGTGCACTTTTTTGGAAAAAAAATACTCATTTTTTGTGCATTTTTTGGAAAAAGTGCGCTTTTTTTATCTATTTGAAAGAAACGCGCACTTTTCTCTCCTTTTCGCTCGCTTTTCAGGTTGCCTCACCTAGTCACTTTGTGCCTAGGCGCACCTTTGACAATTATGTTTGCAACTTACTTAAATTGCCTAAAGAATGCATCCTGCTGTTGAACTAGTCAAAAGTTCAAAACTCTTAGGAAAAAAAAGAAAATAGAAATTCATGAGAGCGGATCAAAAAGAAAAAAAGTCATGCATGAGAGAGATACCAACGTCCAACATGTGGTCAAGAAAAAGGATTCCAGTGCATTAGCTATGCCCGAACCATCTAAGTTTATTCTCACTGCTATATTGGTCTCTTTTGTAACCCTCTTCACCTCTCCAACCCAAGCACCTACATAAAAATAATAATAAATTGGGAATCGAGAAACAAAACTCAAAGGCTCCGTGTGGATAGATGTAGATTTCAAACATATGGACCAACTGTTCAACTCCAACAAAAACATAGAAGTCTAGTTATCATTTGTGTATAACTACAATACTTTCATCAGTTCATGAAGTCACTCCAACTGAATCGATATTTCATGTTCATCGTGACTAAGCTCTTAAAGTATATTCTTATGCATACAACCAAATCTTGACTAGAACTATTGTTGTCGAATACTAAACCAAGACCATTTGGAACCCACGGCTGTAGAACGGAGACCAAAATGTTATAGTATCATTGTATAAGAGCCTCTATAGCCCTTACCAATTTCTTAACTCAAAACTCAAAATTTGAGTAAAACCCACTCCACTCCTTAACTCAAACCTACACCAAATTAAGTTTTACTTAAACTGTTGCACAAATCAAAGGAGACTTGTATTTTTATTCTAATTTTGCAACGCTATATCTCCTCTCAAATTTACAATCATGTCATTAATATAGCTTTTGGCTTTACTCATGTTTGTGCCAAGATTTGAGTTTGTCCATAGGAATGCTTCATAACAAATGAAGTTTGTACTCAAGTTGGAGTAAAAGTATAAGGACTGGAAATGCTCTAGCCACAATCACTGACATGAAATCACTCCTACTAAATTGTTATTTCAAATTCATCATGACAAAGCTCTCATAGAAAGTTCTTAAGCACACTACCAAATTTAAATTGGGGTTGCTTTTTCTTCTTCTTTTTTTTGAAATGGCAAAATATTATTAAGAAACTTGATAAGGGTAAATCAAGTGGGGGATATTTGGGGCTGTTTTTGTTGAATGCTACTGTTAAATCCCTCCTTTTGAAATTCATAACTGTTTAAACAGAGCCTACAATGTAATAGTATCACCTTATCACACCAACTGCCGACATGAAGTCACTCCTACTAAATTGCTATTTAAAATCCATCATGAAAAAACTACCAAAGTCGCTAATGAAACTCATATGTACACTACCAAATCTAAATTCGACACTTTCGTTATAAATCAGGTGTTCAGGTCAGCTTACATGCACCTAAACTAAACACGTGACCAAACCAACTATCCACAAGCGGGGGCCAATTAAATATCAAGATCGATCGCAGCCAATCGTAGAAGTTCCTAAAGTTTTTTCACTCAAATACTTGTCCAAGTTCAAACAAACCTAAATACCTCTTGATGAAAGTCCAATCAGCAGAATACTGTATGCTATGATCCTCACGTATTGCTTGTCCCACTTTTGTACCTTTGTTCCTTTCATTGATAAGAAAGTATTCATCTCGAACGCGTAGAATACACAAAAAGTTGTGGCAAGTAAAAACCAACTGATCTTCAATCCCATAGCCATAACAAATTTAAACCACCTTTAAAGGAATAAAATCATCCAATCTGATTACAAATAAGCATGAGGCCACAAATTAAAGCTTATTTGGACTTCATGAAGATGGCGGAAAATATGCGGAAAGTTTAGTATATGTGATCACAATACTTATCTTAGGCGCAATACAAAGTACGTCATCTAAAAAGATGAAATCAAAATACATTCATTCTGTATCCTTTAGTTCATCTGCTAAGCAGCATGCAAAACAATTATGCTAATGACATCATATAGAAGCACTCCCATTTTCTCCAAATTCCGTTTCGTCATCAGCTGAATGTTGCAGGGAAATTCTTTCAAATCGTGCTACATCGCGCCCTCTTGCTTCATAATTTCACTTTGGACCATTTGATCACATTAGCACAAAAGACTCAATGTTGTATTTTGTTCTAATGCATCGGTAAGTAGTTTATTGCCAGTAGCTATAGATTTTAGAATCCAAACCAATTCAATGACTTCATCTCTCCATTCATAACTCTGTTTATTTTCATTGTTAATAGAAGATTCTAAGCCTGTTGTTTGGTTGTCCAGCGTAACAGGAACGAGGGATGCATGTGATTCCTCTGGCTGTTGAAGATTATTTTCGAAAGGTGGCCATGACTATGCCTTCATTTTTTTAAACTTTGCAGGTTAAAGGGCTATAAAAAGGGCATTAGATATTAATAATGTCACGCCCCAAATCCGGGAGCATGACCGGCCATGTACCATGTAGCAACCATGGGACACGAAGCCTAATTAAAAATATTTTAAGCAACTTGGAACAAGTAAAGTGAAAACTGTATATTTTATTTAAGCAAATGTGCAAACTCAAAATCAATATTTTTCCAACTCCAAATTCCACAATGAACTGTCAATAAATAAAGTGCGGAAGCTAATAAATAAAGTGCGGAAGCTTTTTGATAATAGAAAAGAAATAAAGATGCAGTTGTCTTAGAGGTCCAAACAAAAGGTCCCGACAAAGCCACAGAGTCCACTACAATGCTCCATGCACTAACCTGAAAAGAATGTGGAATAAATCCGTCAGCTGACGAGCTCAGTGAGTAGTTAAGCATGCTAGGGTAAAGAATACAACGCGGCATACTTTCAACAAAAGATTA
>BPLS01000170.1:586552-596616 GCA_019656275.1 Rhododendron kiyosumense | reverse complement strand
TATTTTATATCCTCTCAACCACACCATACCCATAAAACAAACCCATTTCGAAGGCAGTGAAATCCCTTGTTCAAATGATTTGATGAAACCCTTTGCTGAGAACTTCACAATATTTTCCAAAGACTGATCCGTTCGGCTAAATAAGCCAGCTTATTTTTTTGTCCTTATTTAATTTTTTTTTGTATTTTTTAGTTTTTTATCACTTTTTTGGAGATTATTGTATCGTCATGACAAGATGAATCTAAAAAGTAAAAAATTACGATCGAAACCTAATTTTTTTGAATAAAGACAAAAATAAGCCAATTTTTTTGTATTTATTAAAAAAAATTTGAATTTCGATCATAATTTTTTACTTTTTAAATTTCTCTCGTCATAACAGTTTGTAGCTGTGTCCCAAGTGCATTTTGCTAGTGATGTTTGTTGAGAAAGATTGATTGAGTTTTTGTTTAATTTTGGTAAATAATTTGATTGAATTTGTTTTTATATCTTCAAATATGTATTTGTATAATAAAAATACGACGGTTTTTGAATTCCATGTAATTCAACCTCTTGTTTCTAGTTCTATGGCTAAGATACGACTAAAACCTTTTTATAAATCACATGCATCTATCTCTATTATAAAACAGAACGGTGTGGGGACAAGTTGTTGGAATGGTCTGGATTTGTTTGATCCAATGGTTGAGAGGCATTCTCCTCATTTCATTAAAGAGCCCATAGTTTTAAGTTAAATTACACAACTATCATCCCTTTTCAACCGGGATGCGTAGTGCCGTAGGCACGGGCCAGCACTAGTATATAATTAAAAACATCACAGTTTTCTAATTCCGTATAAATCTAACCTCTATTTCTAATCCAAGCTAAGGTTATCCAAAATGGCATAATAAAAAATGAATAACCAAAAATTATCACATCAGCTTTTAATTACTCCCTCCCTTTCGATTTGTTTGTTCTTTTTTTTTTTTGACTTATATATGTTTCAAATTAACTGTCCAATTTCAAAATCAATAGATCAGATTACGTAAATTTTCAAATCAATGGATCAGATATAATTTATTTAATAAGTTGAAAATTCGATATTGGACAAATAAATCGAGACGAAGGGAGTATCTATTTAAGAGATTGCTAAGGTTAACGGGACTGGAGGAGCGTGTTGTGCAGTTTTGTGTTGCACAGCAAATCGCCATCGCTCTGGTCTCGCTCCGATGATCGGAATTGTTCACTTCGTAGAGCTCGTCGTGTAGAATAAATGTACCAAAAATCTGCTCGATCAGATATCATTAAGTTTCTCATTTGAACATTATTATCTTGAAATTATTAAGTGTACAAAAAAATAGTGAATTTTATCTAGTGTTTCGGATCCATTCATTTCAAGATAATAATGTTCAGATGAGGCACTTAATAATACCCGATTGAGCTATTTTTGATACACTTGTTCTATACGACCAGCTCTATAAAGTGAACGATTTTGATCATTGGAGCGATACTGGAGCGGCGGCAATTTGCCGTGCACAGCATGCTATGCAGCACGGGGCTGCACAATATGCTCCTCCAATCCAGGTTAGCAATATAGAGGCCCATAATGTCATAACCAAAACTTGTCACACCACCTTTTCAAACTACAAAAAAACTAAAAAATGTGAACAGAGAAAATAATTTTTCTAAAAATAGTTTTGGAACTAATGAAAACTATTTATTAGAAAAAGTAAATAGTTTTTTGAATTTTTTAAAAAAAAAATAGTTTTCTGTAACTACAGTACAATTTTTTATCAAATAGTTATTTTACATAAAAAAAAAGGTTTAAAAACAAAACAGTTTTTCAAAAAAAGAATATTTTTTTTGTATAAAAACATTTATTTATATTATATATATATATATATATAATAAAAGGTTTAGATATAATAAAAAAAAGTGGGAAACCCATTGAAGATCTAAAAAAAAAAAAGTGTGGGGATTTCAATCCACCTGAAATATAAATTTTTTATTTAATTTAAAGTGTATATATGTAATATATATATATATATATAAGTATATAAAATATATAGTTGGTTGGTTCGGTTCGGCGAAAATTCTAGAAAATCAACACCAAACTAATTTCGGTTCAGTTCGGTTTGGGAAAAAACCGGTTTTATCCCGACCAAAAACCGAACCGATCGGTAGATTTTTTGAAAACATTGTTGAGAGAGAGAGAGAGAGAGAGAGAGAGAGAACGTTTTTGTGTAAGAATGAGTGTATTTGATTGAAAATATGTGGAGTCCACTAAATTTGATTACTGACAAAATGTTGCTAGTTTTGGTTATCTAAAGCCCAAAGTTTGATTACTTCTATGGAGGTAGCTAAATTTAATTATACCATTAGCCATATTTTACACCAATATTGTTAATTTTAGAAACCTACTACTCCATCCATTTCATATTGAGAGTCCCGTACTCTATCTCTTGCCATTTTTCAAATTAAAAAAAAAAATCAACTACTTCCAAGTATAATTTTTTTTCGCACTATTAAAAATACTCCTCAATTAGTACTTTAATTTGGGGTGAAAAAATTCAAAAAATTATACAGAAAAGTAGTTCATTTAAAAAATGACACGATTTTTCGTAGTAGATTGAACGGAGGGAGTACTTTGATTATGCCATTGTTGATACCCTAAAATACGAATAAAACTTTTTATAAATCATAGGCGTCTATTCTATTCAATCAATTCTACAGCTAGGATGATTTTTCAAATAAAAAACCTGATTATTTGAAATCTTCCTTTTTTGAACGACGTAATATTTTTAAATTGGTCATATCTTTTAATGTATAATTTTTTTTTAAAATTTGTATAATAGAACCTATTGGGATCCATCAAACAAGATTCATATTACATATTTCATATTAAAAGATTTATGAAATTTTATAAATGGCACTACTGTCAAAAAATCTATGTACAAATTTAACTTTAAGATTTAAATTTAAGGGTTAAGATGTGACTAAATTTTTCATAAATCACAACCATATATTTTCTCTATCAATAAATCTAGTGGCTAGGATGTCCCTCAATCTCTAAATTTCCATGTTCTTAATTTCGATTAGTTTCATATTGGCTTTATTTCATCTCCCTTGGGAATACATTTTGTAAAAAATAAAAAAAAATCTTTTAATTGGCAACCCAAACAAATTATGCAAAAAATAATTTAGCTTGAGGAAAAAAATTATTGATAACTCAAACCAAAACCTCCAAAGATTATTGTCTACGAAAGTCACCAATGTTTTCTACATCTTTTTCCAACGATGTATATTAACACTTTTTTTAAATATTCATAATTTATTTTAATGTACATTTAGGCACGGGCAATTTCTAAAAACATTACGATTTGGGCTTGAGATCGTATGTAAAAACATGACCTTTTTTTTCCCTTCATTTTAGACATAATAATATGTTAAAATCAAAAGTCGTAGGCTTACAACTGAAAAAGTAAGAGTACGGGGAGTAATTTATAACGTGAACAAAGTTTAGGGTTCTCTATGTGATCTTGCACGATAGTTGTAGTATTTTGTTTGTACCCAATTTCAATTTCGATCAGAAACAAGCCCTCGAACAGGTACGGGCCCTCTCTCTATCTCTCTCTCTCTCTCTCTGTTCGTCTCCCTCTCTCTCTGTATGATGTTGTTGCTGTTGCTTTTTTTCTGCTTTCAAAAATTTTAGGGCTAATTGAAATGCTTAAACAATAATGTGCTTCGGTTCTAGTCAAGGAACACACCGATCCACACACCAGGAGAGTGAATCCATTCAAGATTCATCTCAGATGTAGGAGTATTTTGCATTTGGGGTCCCCTCTTTTTGCCATTCTTTTTTCGGGACCCGAAGCGGTGGCTTTCTAGGCTTCTACCCTAGGCCGGCCCTGCAGACTCACAGCAGAAACTTGACTCTGTACGAGTTTGGATTTACCTTTTACTGAAGTGGGATAAAGCTTCTTCTTTATTTTCCGAGTTTCTGAGCAACCGAAGCAAGGGTAAGTTTCTCGCATTAAGGTTAGGTCATGTATACTTTCCATGTGAAGAGAAGGATTCGTTGACTAAATTAAACAGTGGTATATGTCTTTTCTTTTTAAGTGGGCTGATTTCATTTCACTTCTTATCTTATTTACTGGTATAAAAAACCAAATAAGAATAACTTTTTCCAGAATAAGCCTCTACTTTTTGGGTTATTTCAGGTTTATGGAGTGGACATTCTAGTACCTGGTTGTTAGATTATACAAATTGATCATGGCAGAATCGAGCTCTGTCGATGTCATCCTAGAGTTTTTACGGAAGAATAAATTTACAAGGGCTGAGGCTGCTTTGCGCGGCGAGCTTGGTAGCCGACCTGACTTGAATGGTTTGATTGAGAAACTTACAATCGAAGAGAAGAACTCTGGTAAATTTTTAGAGAATATGGACAAAAGGGCTTTGGAAAATCAGGGGACAAGTAATTTGAGTTGCTGCGAAGTTTCAAAGGAACTTATTGTTAAAGAGATAGAGTGTGGGACTGGGAGAAATGGAACTGAGAGCAAATGGGAAAGCTCTTCCAACATTGGCACACGAAACAAATTGAATGAATCTATTGGGGCTAGTGGTAAACAGTTTACTTTCTCCCAAAGTTCGAAAGATAATGGGCTTGATTTGTATTCGTGGAACATCAATCCCAGTAATGGCCCAGTGGATCTTTATCAGACCGATGGCAGCGGCAATAAAAACCTGTCAGAGTTACAGGTTACTAGTCGCGCAAGGCTCCCTTCTGCTGAAGCTTCAGATGCTGGTAAGGCCAATGTGAAAGCCGAAGAAGGGATAAGTGTTTCTGGTGAAATGACAACATTATGGGTTGGAAGTAGCAGTAAACCCAGCATGGATGAGAGCAACTTAGCTGGCGAGCTTAAGGAACTTGACAAGCATAATGAGATAAGTGGTGTCCCCTCTCGAGACAACTTTGTTGATAACCCATGGTCAAGGAGCAATTATTCTGCAAATTCATCCACAGTGTTGTGGAAAGATTGCTCTATCAAAACTGTATTTCCATTTTCCAAACTGGAAGCGTCAACCAATTACAAAAGTGCTAGTGTTGTCGACCAGAAAGAAGTAAAGCGAAGAGTTGAGATCAGTGAAATCAGGGCAGCAATCAAAGAGCAAGTGGATGAGGTTGGTAGGGCTCTTTATTTTGGAAAGCCACAGTTGGGTTCTGAGGAAAAGGATATTGGCAGCTTAGGTGTCCCTCTTGCACCTGAGAATCAGAAGGAAGAGTTGCCTAGGTTGCCACCCGTCAAACTCAAGTCCGAGGACAAGGCATCATTAAGTATCCATTGGGATGAAAAAGTCGATCGTGATGAACCTGGCTCAAAGATTACTGCTGTTGACAATGCATTCCTTATAGGGTCGTATCTTGATGTTCCTGTCGGACAAGAAATCAGCTCATCAGGTTTGCTGATATTGATTTTTTTGCAGCTTGCTCAAGGGCTTCTATTTTCAAGTTATCTATGGAGATGTCTGATGATGCTGAATTTTTGTTGTTTATGCCAAGTTGGTTGTGCTAAAGAGTTGCATTTATCAGATAGAATGACAGTTTCCTATCAATCGTGTGGGCCTATCTAAGTTTATACATTGCTTATTCTTTATTGGTCACCTGATTTACCATGCCTCTTTTGTTTATTAACTTAGTTGTCTGACTGCAAATTTTTCCTCTGTTAATTTATTTGCTCTTGTGCTTCATGCCATTCTTGTGGTCAAGTATCTATCAGTTGTCCTTTCTCCCAAAGCAAACATTGAGTGCTTTATTCATCTCCTCTTCCTGATATCTGTTGATCGTGGGGAAGTGTTTAAAGATATTCCCCCCCTCTATGGCAGGGAGGAACTTATTTCCTATTGATTTAATTGTCTAGTCTTTTTATTTATCATTGCGGGGTCCATAATAGTGTGTTTACAAGTTGATTTGTTTAGATAAATACAGTATTTTGAAAGCATGATCCAAACTTTTGAAGATGAAGTAAAGTCAATTTCTTGAATTGTCTTTGTTGGTGTATAAATTTGATTTTTTTTCTTTGTATTACACAACTTCCTCCACCTTAGAGAAAAGGAAAAATCTCAAGACCCCTCGAGTGAATATGTTTGATTGATATACCCATGAGTTCACTTTATTGTCCTCCTTGCAATTATTTTGGAGTTGTGGGTTCCTATAACAATATTCCTTTCCTTCCGGGTAAATTGGGATTTAAGGGGAAGGTTTTTAGAGTCAACCATTTGAGCCCAGGCCATTTTTTTGCCTTTTGAGTTAAGGATGATTGACTATACCTGCAAGGCTACAACAAACAGTACACATGTAACCTTTGGCAATATATGCACAAGTAGCTGCCTAAGAAGCATGTGTACGGGTACGAGTACGTTGATATGGCAAAACCAAAAAAATGCAGGATACGGGTACGGTTGGGGTACGTCTATAACAAATGTATTTTTATAACTTGAGCAATGTACTACACGGAATAATTACACTTCAACTAAAGGAAATAGCTAAATAACTTAGACAATTAGGAATCTAACATCAAATAGTAGTCTAACACCAAACTAAAGGTACAAATCAGATTTTAATGCCATTATACTAAAGAACCTTTAGACCAAAAATCGTTATTGTACCCAATCCTGCTAAGCATAGAAAAAGGAAGTCTTATCAACTTAGTTTCATCTGTGTTGGGTGCGGCTTGATATATATTGTGCACAAGGTTGTCAAATTGAGAATCGAATTGACCCTTTACCGAATCGTGAATCAAATCGAACCGTGGATCGTAACAATTCAATCCAAATTTTGAAAATAAACTGGAAATTGTATCTTCACACTTACATAATAAAGATACATTGTAACATTAAAAAAAATTTAGTTTAAATTTGTATTAAAGTTTTTTCCCTATTACTAATGGATGATCACATGTTCTAATAGGAAAGACGCTTGCACATAATAGGGAAATAAATACTCCGTACTATAGTAAAATGGATATGTGCATATAGATGTTAAAGATTCATTATAAAAACGAAAGCTTAGCCTCAACGCAATAAAAGTTCGTAGCCTGGTAGGTACGAAACTATGTAGGTTGGTTCGAGGCTCTTAGCCCTGTCTCGGTCTATGATTTAGAAGGTACACGATCTAAAAAGATCAATTTGTGAGACAATGCATCCATATATATATATATATATATATATATCATGCTCAACAATATTTGCAGGTACTTGTATAATTACCTTCTAGCAAATTAAAATTGTAACATCTCAAAGACGTTGAACACATCTATTGACTCACATCGTAACAAATTATGAATACATTACCAAAATAAAATACATAACTCATCAGTGTAAGGTATCTTAGTTGTAAATAACTTTAGAATGACTATTTAATCTTTAATAAGAATGAGGAAAAAAGGGTTAACATGCTCCGAATCAAAATAAATACCAATATTAACAAATTTTGCAAATTTGGTTTCATATTAGTTGAAAACAACATTACTGTGATTCACCTATAGATCCGTACCTTTTTTTGCATGAATTGTGAATCATACGATTCACCACTGATTCTATATAAACCTTGATTCACCTATAGATTTGTATCGCTTTTGCATGAATCGTGAATCGAATTGGGAATTGTATCGTGAATCATACGATTTTGGCAATGATGATTGCGGTAATTCTGGGGTATGGCAAAAGTTGAGGGGAAAAGTTTCTATACTTGTTTCATGTACCTAGTATATATTTAGAAGTTGCCATCTACCGGTACCCGGTATGTTACGGGTATGAGTACACCTGGGTTTTGGAAGTACCCATGCTTCATGTGTGGCTGCCCTCAGAAAGTTTTACCACGGAAATGGTGGTCCCCCATACCTCCGAAAGTCAAGGAACTCAAGAGACGTTATGCCGTTGAACGAAATTTAGTAGTTCATTCAAAGTGTAGATAAGTCTATGTTTTGAATCGTTTGATTACATTGTTGCCTATGATTCTCACCTAAGAAGCACAGACACGTCTATTACGTGAGAATCTTCATCTATTATGGCTTATGGATATGGAAAACACCGCCAATTAAGCTTTGTTTCAGCTCTTTTCATATCCTAAAATCCGTGATGTGTTAGCATGTTTTCTATCCTACTTGGCCCCTTACAATGTTGTGACCTTCCATAAAAATTAAGTCAAGGTATTTAGTTTTGTGATTGATTTCGGGTGAAAAAGATCTAGCTAGATAGTTTCCGTTGCAGACTTGTTGCTTCCGGATTCTTGGACCTGATATTTTCATCAGAGTTGATTTTTTCCATTTACATTTTCAGTCTCCCCTCTAAAGCTTAAATAAATGATCTAGGTGGAAAAAGGGCCGGAGGGAGCTGGCTCTCTGTAAGTCAAGGTATTGCGGAGGATACCTCTGATCTTGTGTCTGGGTTTGCAACTATTGGCGATGGAGTGAGTGAATCAGTTGACTATCCAAATGAGTATTGGGACTCTGATGAATATGACGATGATGACGATGTTGGCTACATGAGACAACCTATTGAAGATGAGACTTGGTTTCTAGCTCATGAAATCGATTATCCCAGTGACAATGAAAAGGGAACAGCAGGGCATGGGAGTGTCCCAGACCCACAAGAAAGAGGTCCTACCAAAGATGAGGACGATGATCAATCTTTTGCTGAGGAGGATTCCTACTTCTCTGGAGAGAGATACTTTCAATCTAAAAGTGTTGATCCGGTTACAGCTTCAGATGATCCAATGGGGCTTTCAGTGAATGAAATGTATGGGAGGACGGATGAAAATGATTTGATGGCTCGTTATGATGGACAATTGATGGATGAAGAGGAATTGAATTTGATGCGTGCTGAACCTGTGTGGCAAGGTTTTGTCACTCAGTCAAATGAACTCATCATGATAGGGGAGGGAAAACTTCTGAATGAGTGTGGAAGGCCTCGGCGGGATGATATTTGTACGGATGATGATCATCATGGTTCAGTGAGATCTATTGGTGTGGGAATCAATAGTGATGCTGCCGATATGGGCAGTGAAGTCCGAGAAAGTTTGGTTGGTGGTAGTAGTGAGGGGGACTTGGACTACTTTCATGATCATGATATTGTTGTTGGTGGCACCAGGCATTTAGTACATGATTCAGATAAGAAACATCTTGACCGATCAAGCAGGGGTAAAAGCAGAATAAGTAAACATGACACTGTCAAATATATAATGGGAAATGACAAGGTTGCAGGTAAACAGATACAAAAAGGCCTTACAGATGGAGGATTTTCATTTCCTCCTCCGAGAGATGGGCAATTGTTGCAGAAAGGATCTAGTAAATCTTTGTGGTCCAACAAGTGCAATGCTGTTACGGGTGATGAAACCGATGATTGTTTGAATGCTCCGATTGGGCCAGATGACATGCTTTCTTCATGGAGACGGAAAAGCAGTGACTCTTCACCTGTTGAGAGTTCAAGGGGTGAAAACAATGGCAACCTCATGGGATCAGCAAATTCTACACCATCAACACTCTCAGATTATGAGTATGCTGAAAAAGAGCATGTCAAGAAAGAAGAGGATGGAAATGCTGCTTGTATAACGGAGGAAGAGCTGGGGGCATCAATGGAGGATGAAGAGGCAGTCGCTGTGCAAGAGCAAGTAAAGCAAATAAAGGCTCAGGAGGAGGAGTTTGAAACCTTCAATCTTAAGATTGTCCACAGGAAAAATAGGTCAACCCTTGCTCATATATGAATCTGCTTGAACTACAACATAATTACTCCTGGTTTTCGTGATGTAGGACAGCATTGTGAATTTTGTTTTATGGTTTTAAAAGTTGCACCAAAAAGGTACGGCATTGAGAAAGAAAATACAGTTTTGGGGGGCTGTTCTAGGGCTGTTTTGGCACTCTAAATAATATCCTGGAGCATTACATGTGGACATTAAGGCTCCGTTCCAGAACACCTTCTTAAAAAATAAGTACTTATTTCATATTTTCAAACTCAAAAATAATGTAAATGAAAAATAATTTTTCAAATTTTTTTGCACCGTATTAAAGATCTCAATGAGATCTATCAAACAAGAT
>BPLS01000170.1:531319-586123 GCA_019656275.1 Rhododendron kiyosumense | reverse complement strand
TGTTGGGATTTGTCCCACATTGGTTAATTATCTCCTCCAAAATTAGTATATGAGCCTGGGCAGCCTCTCCACTCTTTGCCAATTGGTTTGGAGTTGGATGCTTTAACATGGTATCAGAGCTAGGCTTTCGGAGGCTTTTCCCCTTTGTTTGTGCCATAGTTGCACTTTATTTTCATTGTGATCCGTGTGTTCTGGATCCTTTGTTTACCTCTCCACGTGCGAGTCAGGGGTCGCACGTGCGGGGGAGTGTTGGGATTTGTCCCACATTGGTTAATTATCTCCTCCAAAATTAGTATATGAGCCTGGGCAGCCTCTCCACTCTTTGCCAATTGGTTTGGAGTTGGATGCTTTAACATGAAATATTATCAAACTCATGTTAAATCGAACAATGACTATCTAAAGTGTTTAGGGTTTCAAGGTGAAGAAGACTTTGGTTGAATCCACTGTACCCTTGAACTGTAAAATTGCATTAGTTTAAGGATTTTAAGGATTAATTAATTATTAATGCACGATGGCTACAAAGAACTAGTAGTGTCATCTAGAGGAATGGTGTAAATATGAATCAATGGAGTTCATCTTCGATTTTGACCAATCGTTCTAGATATCTTTGGAACTTGGCTTCTTTAAGCATTACTTAATGAATTTTTTAATTACAGCGACAATGAAAGTGATTTTATTATATATGTTAGAAAGCACAGAAACAGAACATGTTCAATGGAGAGGAAAAGTCGATTCGCACGTAAAGGTCCGAAAGTCTCAATGTAATGCAATTATAAATCAATGGTAGAAATCTAAAACACGTACAAACTAAAAGTTACACGTGGGGGTTTCGTCAATGCTCAAGGTTATTTTTACTGCTCCTGGGGCAGATAAGATCCAAAATCCTTGGTGGAATCTTCATAGAAAAAGCTTCAAGATCTCCTTGTTCTTCTTTTCTCTTGCCTCTTCCTACCTCTACCAAAGTTTGAAAAACAAATTAAGACTTCCTTTTTTTATCGCTCTGTCAAATCCCCTTTGAAAAAGATTAAAAACAGGGCTTATTGTGTATCTCGAGCAGAAATGACACTCATCCTGAACTTCAACAAGGTCAGATTGGTCTACAGGCTTCCAGAACCTTCATTTTGGTCCCCAAACTCACCTTTTTAACCTTTTGAAGTAGGTGGGAGGGCATTGGTATGCATATTATGGTACTTATGACAACTTACACTTTGCTCGGAACAAAGACCTCTCTCTGTCTCAGACCTTTCTTTGTACACATTTTTCTCTCCTATTACGCCTCCTCCCTGCCTCCTTCCTCCCCTCTGACATTTCTCTCCCTGATCTCTCTCTCTCTCTCCGTTTGGTTTTGTTCTTAATGGTTTGGATGTTCCTGTTTCTGAAAGGCGTTTTGGGGGTTACTATGGTGCAGCGGCTAAGGATGGCAACGGGTTGGGTATGGATTGGGGGGACCATATTCCATATCCGATCCCCAATTGGAGGGTCATTCACCATCCCCGCCCTGATCCCCCCCGGGGATATTAAATTTAGAACCAAACCCGCCTCCCGATAGGGATCAGGGTTTCCTCGAGTATTCACATATCCAAACAAAAAAATATAAGAAGTCAAGAATGAAACTAATTTGGTATCTCTATTTAGAAATATAATCTCAAATTGATATTCTTAGAGCATCTGTAGTGGACTAATCAAATCATAATATTGCTAATCTAAGATTAGTAATGTTTGCTCAAAAAAGTGTTCACATTGGAATAATCAAACTTAACAACCTCTTAACAACTAACCAAATTTTGGCTATTGGATAACCAAAACTAGCAATCTTTTGCCAATAATCAAATTTAGTGGACCCTTATTTTCCAATCAAATACACTCATCATTACATAAAAATCACTCTCCGTTCGTTTTCAAGTTTAACTTTGTTTTGTTTTTGTTTTCTAATCATTACCTTATTTTTTTCTTCAATCATTGCCCTATTTCTTTAATTATTACTTTCATTTCTCTCTTTATCTCTCTCTATTCATTATCCCTCTCTCCGATCATTACTCTATTTTTCTCTCCACCCACTACCAAAGCTAAAATACCCAAAGATGAAAACCAAACAAAGGCCTTATCTCTCCTCCATTTTCACTCTCTCTCTCTCTCTCTCTCTCTCTCTCTCTCTTTTTCAACCATATTGTCTAAAAATTACTTTAAAAAAAATAGTTTTTAGCCATAATTGTTTGTTATTTTTTTGGAAAACTTTTTTTTGGGGGGGGGGGGGGGGGGGAATTAACAGTTTTTCTTGAAAAATGAAAACTTTTTTTTTTTTCAAAAAATGGTTTTGTATTTCTAATAAACAATTTTTATTAGTTTAAAAACTTTTGAAAAAACAATTTCTATATTAATAGTATTTAGCTTTTTGTAGTTTGAAAATGTGATGTGGCAAGTTTTGGTTATCCAATTTTGATTATACCATTGTGGACCTCAACATTGCTAACATTAGCAACCTCTTTAATGGATAATCGAAAGGCGATGTGGCAAGGTTTGGTTATACAATTTTGATTAGCCCACTAAAAATGCTCTTAGGATATTAAATAGTCTATAATAGGTAGTAATTGATAAGATTTGCTAATTAAAGAGGTAATTATTTAAATATGCAACTATACTCATACCTATGTACATATACATTTATGATATAGTATATGTAGTATGTATAGTTGGGTTCGGGACAGGTATGGCGTGGGTACGGGTATTTAGGGGTGGGGATTACAAAATCATACCCGCTCCATATCCGAGCGGGTTTTCTTTCAATCCCACCATACCCAATACTATTGGGGAATTTTTTTGGGTAATTCCCGCCTCCATATGGGCAGGGCGGGCATCGATTGGATATGGGGAAATTGCCATCCCTAGCAGCAGTGCTTTGAGGGTTTCGATTGAGAGCTTCGGGGACAGCGATATTGGTGTTGGATAGGTGTTTTGTAGGGTTTTGAAGGGTTCGGTTGAGGGGTTTTGGGGCTTGTGGTTTGAGGGATTTGATTGAGAAGGGGGGTGCGATTTGGTGCTAGACAGGTGTTTTTAGGGGCTTTTGAGGAGGGTTCTTGGGCCAATAAATCGGGTGATTTAATGGCTTTTGGGTTGAGGAGCTCGATTTTTGGGTTTTGGGGGTTCGATAGAGGTGTTTGTGTGCTGCAGCGGTGGCTGTGGTTTAGGGTGTAGTGGCTACCGTGGTGTAGTTTCCAGCTACAAAGGAGATTTCTGGTGACAAATCGTGCAGGGGTTTTTCTGGCGACACATTTTCTGGCGGACTACAGGGGTTTTGGTGACTTTGGTGGGCGCACCTATCTTATTGGAAAGGGGCTAATTTATCAGTTAATGCACCTACTTTTCTGAGGCTCTGCAAAGTTAAAGAGGACATGGGAATGTCTGATCAGCTTTGTATTTATTGGCACCTTGTCTACAATGTTGTGTTTATTTCCTTTTGTTGTTCTGTTTTAAAAATAAAAAATTGAATGGCTAGGACGTTGGTTAAGTTTTTTTTAGTAGCAGGCTAGCAGCAGTAGACTAGTCTTTGGACTCTTTGATGCTCTCTCAATGCATTTCTTTTCACGTTTTACTGATTTCATCTTTTGATCTTTATGATTAATGAAATTTCCTTTGGCGTTTAAAAAAAAAAAAACTTTCAATTTGCTAGATCTTGAGAGAAAGGGCAATGGGCAAATGAAGAAAAGGATAAAGGAAATTAATTTAAATTAATATAGGCCTCTTTCGTAGGATTATTGATTACACTTAACATGCCCCAACAAGCCTTTTAAACCCCTAGGCGGCCCTAATAGGACAAGTCAAGTTTAGTGAAAGTTTCCAGTGATGATACCTACAAACATCAAGAACACTGAACCACTAGTTTAATTTGTGTACATCATCCAATAGACCTGATTTGTAGCATCTGGAAAATTAGGTGTGCCATCCATTTGAAAACTTCAACTTTGCACTACAAAATTCAGGTCAATTAGCACGTGTGTCAAGTTAAGGTTATCTTTCTTGCCACTACAAAATTCAGGTCAATTAGCACGTGTGTCAAGTTAAGGTTATCTTTCTTGCCTCATTGCCCGTTATGCATGGTACGTAGGTATTGATGGAGAAGTTTTGGTGGATAGATGGCAGTTTCATGTTTTTAGGTAGAATATCTCTAGTTGTCTCATAAAACTTAATCAGGACGCTGTTATTAGGCACTAATGGTGGTTGTGTGTATATCCTCTGAATTATTTTTTTCATATTCCAAAATGATGCCTCTTGCAGAAATATTTAGATTAATATTATTTCTTGGTAATGTTCATTATTATTTTCATTAAGTTCCCTCATATGGTCTTCTTCGTTTCTGCTGTAGTCAATATTTGATAATATTCTCAACCGAAAAATACCTTGGCCGCGGGTACCTGAAGAAATGAGCTATGAAGCACAGGACCTTATTGATCAGTAAGAAAACTCTTTTGGTTGCATGAATCACGGTATTTGAATTAGTCATTTAGGTGTTTTTTGTAAGAGAATTGTTGGGTTTTTTGTTCTGCCATTAATATATGGGGTACTTAAGTGCTTGCCGATGCATTTGTTTTCCAGGTTATTGACAGAAGATCCTCAGCAGAGGCTAGGAGCAAGAGGTGCATCAGAGGTGATATTGATTCTTCATACAGCTTGATTATCTTTAACTTCATCTTCTGGTAGACTTGGTCTAATTTTGATATGGGTGTTATTTGGGACAAAAATTCTTATCCAGGTAAAACAACATCCATTTTTCCGAGATATTAACTGGGACACCCTTGCGAGGCAGAAGGTATGTTGTCTTTGTCATAAATTTAGATTCTGGTTGAGTGAAGAAATAGAGAATATATTCCAATTTCTTTGACCCTTAAAAAGACACTTTGGAGTTCAAGATTCAGCTGAAAGAAAAGGAAACTAGGAAAGGAAACATGAATAAAGAAAGAGATGTGAATAATTGAAGTATATTAATAAGGAGAATGCTAACAGACGCGTTGGGTGTCCGTTAATCACATCCAGTTTCCGTCTTTTTCTGTGCAGTTTGTTAGTTTCATTAATAAAAAGCAATTTTACACCATTGATGATGTTGCTGCCAACTTTTATACTTTTAGCACAAAATTGCCCTCAAATCACATCTCCTCTTCTGCCTCTCTCTCTGTAATTGACTCACTCTCTCCAATCACCCATCAAACCTTGTTTCTCTCTCTTCTCTGTAATTTTGCACACTCAATTCAATCTCCCTTCTTCGCAAACATCATTGAATCGAATTTCAGCCTCCGAGCATTCTAAACCCTAGCTTGAGTTCTGCCCTTTCCCTTTCAATCGATTGAATCATCACTCCGAGGTGGGCACACCATAACTGAAGGTTTAAAAAGCTGAAGGGCTTTGATGGCTGAAAGCAGAGAGATTGTTTATGAGACATCTGAAGGTTCTTAGTGGTCTGAGTTGAGTCCCGATGTCCCATCGAGTGTTAGGGTTCAATGATGAGAGTTAACTTGTTTCTAATTTATAGATCTAGTTATGCAGCAATTTTTTTAAATGGTTCATATTGTATGAATTCTACGTTTACATTTCTTTTTTGAATGGCATTTTTTAATTATTAATCCTTGAAAATGTTCCAAAATTAAAAGGACAAGGCATGATGACATTAAATCCTAAGCAGAGCTAAGAACTATCATCTGCCCACCCGAGACCCAAATCCTAGGTTGGCAAGAAATCAAACCCAGGAAACACCAATTGGGCCAAGCCCAGAAACCTATGGGCCTCAAACCCAGATTTACAACAGCCCCACACCTATCACCCTAACCCTAAGCAGATCAGTCGCCGCTGAAACACCCAACAACCGGAGAAAACACTCCCGGCTGCCCAAACCCCCACCGAAAAACCCCATGGCCTTGAACCCAATCCACCAGACGACGAGAGCCACGCTGTCGCGATCCTCATGCATTTCTGGACCCTCTGAATGTCCGCCGAGCAACTGCCAATTCAGACCTCACAAACGGACAGAGAATCTGGCAACCCCGCAATGTCATCTCCCACAAAAGCACGAGCAGATCACTGCCTAGTTCCATTGTCGTCCCAAGATGCATGCCGTAATGTCTCCGCTTGCCGTTAGCTAGACAGAAATACACCCCGGAGTGCAGAAATTGATGGGAGAACATCACAAACCTTGCCCCAACAACTGCCAACCCACACTTCGCAGTTAGGCCGAACTAGCGACACCAAGGAAAGAAGCCAGCGGGCGATCAGGGAGAGAGGCAAGGCAGAAGGAGAAACCGGCAGGAGTGAGGCGACGGAGAAAAGACCTGCAAAAAAAGGAAAGAGAAAGAAGAAAAAAGAGGAGGAGGGTGAGTGGCAACTCCCGGGGGGGAGGAGGGCTGGTGAGCCTCCCCCCCCCACACCCCCCCCGCGCAGCAGGCAAAACCCTAGCCGAAAAGAAGAGATGAGAGGGAGGTGAAAGGGTCAGAGAGAGAGAGAAGGGAGGAGCTGTTGGTACTACCCGCCTTGAAGGTGCTAATTCTACATATACATGGTTTCACACTATAACAAAGGAAGGATGGCCGGCAGTGATAAAAATTGGTTGGGGATGTTGCCATACTGGAGAATGAGGGGGAAGAGAGAGAAAAAAGGCTAAAGAGGAGGAACAAGTGAGAGGGAGAGGTGAAAGGGTAGAACTGCCATTTAAAAATTAAGATAGGACAAAGAACAAGAAGTTTTGTTTTTATTTTGAAAGGAAATAA
This sequence comes from Rhododendron kiyosumense, assembly GCA_019656275.1. Classification (NCBI taxonomy): domain Eukaryota; kingdom Viridiplantae; phylum Streptophyta; class Magnoliopsida; order Ericales; family Ericaceae; genus Rhododendron; species Rhododendron kiyosumense. Next base: position 579,374 of record BPLS01000170.1, on the reverse strand, counting down.
TACTAAAAATTACAAAAGTATTTATCACGTCAGTCCACGTTGAGGGAAGATGAGCAAAAAAAATTGTTGGCGCACTAGGTAGACAAACAGTATTACTAATAACATTTGTGAGACTATATATTGCATTATGCAGATCTGTCGCACTAAAAGTTGGTTGGGATCACTGATGCAATTTGTAGTTATTCTTTTCTCCCAGGCTGCATTTGTTCCTTCCTCAGAAAGTGTTCTTGACACCAGCTACTTTACAAGTCGCTTCTCGTGGAATCCTTCAGATGAACACGTTTATGCAGCCAGTGAGTATGATGACAGTGAGAGTGGTTCCACAAGCGGTAGCAGTAGTTGCTTAAGCAACCGACATGATGAACTGGTACTATACTGCAGAATTTTACCAGTTTTACAAAATCAAGAGAGGGCTTTTGAATTGGTTATTTTTAATACATTGAATTATTTTATTTTTTGATGAAATAATGATCAGGGAGACGAATGTCGGGGTCTTGCAGAATTCGATTCAGGCTCTTCTGTCAACTACTCCTTTAGCAATTTCTCCTTTAAGGTATCTTTGAACAGAGTTGGCTGGACAAGCGTCTAGTATTTTGTCTTGTTTGCACTGTAGTTACACCAGCTATTCTTCGACTGTGGCACAATGCAGAGAGGTTTTTAATTTCTATTTTCCCTTTATACCCTCGGGCCAGGGCCAGCCTGAGGTCAAGGCCTGGGCCTGGGGCCAAAATTTTGGCCCAAAAAGAGGGGCCTCCTTTAGGAGTAGTTACATATATATTTCTTGTTCGCAACAAAAACTATACAAGCTTGTTTGGTTCGCTGGTAAGTTGAGTCACAGTCCACGTGTGGTGGCTGGGTTCGAGTCCCCGCTCTAACACTTCTTTTTTAAGCTTTTATTTGTTAAAAAACAGCCTTGTGGGAGAATTTTTTGCTGCTGGGTTTTGAACTTGTGTCAAAGAGAACCCAAGGAAGCATCCAAACCACCGAATCAAAGCATCTTGTGTGTGAAATGTGGTCTAATATATATATATATATATATAGATTGATAGATAGAAATTATTTCTTATTATATTGTCACTGATAAAATTTGAGGCCCATTTGATGATTTGGCCTAGGGCAACCATATACCTTGGTTGTCACTTGTTGAACGGAAATACTGGCAAATTTATAGTTGCTGTGCTTGGAACAAACTCATTCAATTGGATCAGCAGTATAGCTGTTTGCTTTTACCATTTACTGACTATTACTTTTCTCCGAACAAAATTTTGTTTGACAAAAACTATTGTTTTTGGTTTTGCTCTGATTCTGTTGATTGTCCTCTTCAGAATCTATCCCAGCTTGCATCAATCAACTATGATTTGCTGAGTAAAGGTTGGAGGGATGATCCTCCGTCAAACCATAATGTATAACTACCCTGACAGAACGTAAGATTGGGTTTTTGCAATTTCTCAACGTCACCTTATCAAGGAGTCAATCACCGGATTGATTTTCGTACACCCTGTAAATGTATGTTCCTAATGTTCCTTGCCTCGATTTTTATCAAATATCGGGTAAAACACTGGGACTAACTTGGCTTTGTTTACTGACGTTGCAGATGTAACAGAAGAAAGCTTGAGTCTTGAAAATGCCCATAATGTACTCTTAGTTCGTCTGGCAACAGCCCCACAATCTGGGGTTAAAGTTTTATGATTCAGTAATTTCTGCATCTTTAATGTAACTGTTCTCTTTACTGAGCAAAAAAAGGGTAAGAAGATGCAAAAGAGCTCGTACCCCCTCGAGGGAGTTGGAGAAGAGGGGCTAACAAATGTATCTTTGATTTGAATGCCTAGTTGTATGAGGTTGGTTGTATACTTCTTTTTTCTTTTTTATAAGAAATGGAGAAACATGTCTTTGTCTCAGATGCTCAATTTGTTGGGTGATACTTTTCGAGTATCCATACCCTGAAAAGGCATCGTAGCAGGTGATGTGTTTGTTCGGCATGAATCCTGACAGCCAAGATGTCAGAATATACCCCAAGCTTCCAACCGAACTCAATTTACAGAGTCGTCGGGTAAGTTGAGTAGGAAGTCCACTGACCTCTCTTATAAAAACAAGCAGGGTCTGACTTTTCCGACATTATCAAACATACCTCCTTTGGTTAATTGTCTGTCTGTAAACGGTGTTTACTTTGTAGGTAAACTGACAAAACATACGTTTGCCCTTCTATCTCTATTTGCCTCTGCCCCTTCTCTTGTTTTATTTTTTATTCTTCTCACTTTCTAGTGTTGCCTCATGCCTGCTTGCTCGTACAACTTGCCTCCACCACAACCATTGATCTACTGGCAGCTGCCGATTTGATGGTAGCACTTAGAGGAGGCGATCTTAACTCATATTTTTTAACCCGTTCAAATCTATCCACTTGTAATCCAACTCAATCTATCCATATTTACATGGGTTAAAATGGGTTGGAATCAAAAGACCCATAAGAGTGAACTTCTGTTTACCTTTTGTGTCGCGCTTGCCTTCTGTTTACCTTCTGTTGATTTCGTGTTACTGCCTGCCATAATTGGATGAATGGGGCCCCATAGGAATTATCCTTAAACGAAACGAACTCTAATTATAGATCAAGTTTGTATTCAATCAACTAAACTCGTGCTTTGATTAGATATTTGTGAATCGTGTCATGTAATTCATGTTGGATAACATTGTTGTAAGCATTATGCGATGCAGCAAGACCACCGAACCCACGGCGGTAATGTGCAATCTCAATCATCCAAAAGTGTTTTGGATGGTTCAGATTTTAAAATTCAGATCATTGATTGTTGTTGAGTCAGATAGTTCGAATGGTGCACAACAATGGTCTGAATTTAAAAAAACCTCTTCCAGGGAATTAAATAAAAATTCAAAAAAAACGTACGTACAAAATACACAAAAAAAAAAAAGTAGAAAAAAAAGTTTACAAGAATGGAATCTTCGAATCAAAGCACAAAAAATCAACAACCATCCATATAATAATCAAGCTCAGTATTCGTTGAATACCGAATTCTTTAAGCTCGAACATGTGCAAGTTTTGAATAAATAATACCAATTGGAATCACGATAAAAGAAAATATTATGTCGAATGGAGTGGAAATGATAAATCAAGCAAATCAAATCAAGAGTAAAATTCCGACATTCAGTTCATCCATTGGCTACTGAAAGTTCATAATATGATTATTTGAATCAAATGAACACAAAATAGCGAAGAGAGATATTCAAGTCACCTGAGATGAGGGAAGCCGATGGCTTGGTTGAAATGCTTTTTATTTATTTATTATTATTATATCTGCAGGGTTATATTTGAAAAGGAAGAAAAAGAAGGAAGACGGGTCGGGTTTGTGTATTAACCCATATTTGACCCAATCCATCTATTTTTACCTATATTCGACCCTCTCATATTCAACACACAACCAGTTTTAACCCACACAAATCCACCCATTTACCATCTTTAGTAGTACTAGTAGCCGCATAGCTAGCTGGTGCTAAGAGCATCTTCAATAGCCTACTCAAACCCCAAATTCTCGGCAAAGAGAAGGGCGAAACCACCAAATAGCAGTAGCAGAAGACTCGCTCCAGCCTCGTCTCTTTGAATGGGAGCTACAGTACCTCGTGGGATGAGAGAGTTGCTGTAGCGGTCGCCAGTGCCGGCCCTGACATTTGGATTGCCCTCACCTAACCTTATATTTTGTTGCCCACATACTTTTAAGTCATACAGAAAAAAAAAACATACAAGTAAAGAAAAATTCAAAATTACGTTGTTCTTTTAGCTTGAATAACATAAAAAAGAATCAATATCAAAATGTAAACCCCCGGTTATAGTACTCTATGAGTAGCACGATCCGATTCAAAGAAAAAAACTTCTCCTTGCATTTTTTGAAGCAAAATTTTGAGTCATTGTACATTACTTATCCAAGAACTCGAGCCCGTTTTGCTAACTTTTGATTTTTTAGCTTTTTGAATTTTTTAGTTGATATATGTGAAGAGAATGACCTATCTCGAAAAGCGTAGAAAGTTAAAAAAGTCCCAAATGCCCAAAAATGCTCTTTGCGGAACGGCGCCTCATTTTTTTATTGAAATCATAGCCAATCTCTTTAATCTCTCTTGCGAAATGATAGTTTGAAGGTAAATATAAAAACCGTGTTAACTCACTCAATTTATTTTAACTACTATAATTTTTTTTAATCAAATGTAAGAACATATCAATTGTACATTATTGTTGTGTTAGTTAAATCAAAATTTCAACAAAGTAATTTGATTTTCGTAATATTGTGAATTGGGTGGAAAACAAAAAGAGGTAAAATAAAAGTGAAAAAAAAAGGAAAAAGGGCGGTGGTGGGCCTGAGAATCGAACACAACTCGTCTAGAACTTAAAAAGCTTGCATTGAGCCATTGACCACAACACCAAGGAAGCTACCATGGGAAACTTTTTCACATTTATATCTAACACAAATTTTTTTTTTGGTTGGCCCAACTCGGGGGTTGCCCAAGCCCAAGGACTTGCGGGGCTTACCCTTGGGCCGGCCCTGACAGTCGCTTGGGTTGATATCCCCTCTCTCTCTCCCCCTCTCCCTGCCTGCACAACCAGCAGATCGGTGTAGTTACAGCCGTATTGCTTCGGCAAAGGTAAGAAAGGTTAACCCATTTCTCTCTCTCTCTCTCTCTCTCTCTCTCTCTCTCTCTATGATTTGTGCGATTTGATTCGAGATCTGAGTTTTGTGGGATTTATGGGGCTTTTTTGGTGCTAATCGTGAACAAGGAGAAATCAGATTTGTGGGTTTCTGACCCGCCATTCCATTCCATTCTTGTGTAATCGATTGAATTGATTTCTTCTCTTCTAGGTTGAAAACGCAGGTGTGTGTATGGAGGTGTATGTATATATCTGTATATATTATGCTCTCTCTTTAAAAAATAAATAAATAAAGTCCTAATACCTTGTTCTCTTTACAATTAAAAAAAAAAAAATTAAAAAATTTCCCATAGATTTCTCCTAAATTTCACATACTTTTAAGATTTTTCTCTCTATCTCACTTCACTTATTACCCTTACTATTTTAAATTTTTTTTTTAAACATCAATCCAAACAAAGCATAAATAAATACCCTTACTATTTTTTTAAATTTTTTTTAAACATCAATCCAAACAAAACATAAATAAATACATAGTCTTGTTAGGTGGTGCATTCATTTGGTGGCTAGACAAAGAGCAAATTTGCACTTTTTTAAGTCAAATTTGCTTAGGATGCGGTTGAGGTTGAGGCTATTAGAGATGCTCAAACTTGGAGGAGAAAATAAAGCCGTGAGAGACTGAAAGTTTCCAAAGGGAGCTACCAAAGGAAGGTCAACTAGACGATCACGTAAAGCTCGAACAAATGCTCGGCACAGAATTGTTGATATTACCAGATAAGCTGACCGATGAAATGACCACTCTGTCGGACCGCGAGGTGCAGTTCCGATCGTCACCAAATTCAGGTCGATACTAGAAAACGCATGCTGGCCACCTTCCATTACGGGAATGTGCATACTAATGGTCTTGCGAAGTCAAATCAACTCCTCTGGTGAGAAAAATCAGCACTCGAATAAAGGGTGATGCTTCATCCAAAAACTTAATGTTGGGAAAAACCACACGACACTTCACGAATATTTTTTCCTCAATGTGCAAATAGAGAATTGGCTAAATATTGCAAACTAGAACCAACAAGCAACCCAAGAGCCGAAAATAAAATAAGTAACAAACAAGCAAGTCACGAGACACTAAATTTTACGTGGTTTCCCTTAAATTATAGAGGTACGTACACATGAGCGTAATCACTATCAAAATTTTCACTATAATAATAATAATGAGGTTATAAGAGTTCTTTCCTAGTAAGCAACTAGAGGCATACAAACATTACCTAAGGTGAATTTCAACAAATTCAACAAAATATAAGTTTAAATCTCACCAAAATGTAAATATCCCAAACTCCTAGATGCTGAGAGAAACTACACAATCCACTCTGATTAACATGCAGAACTCGACGAAGTGAATAACATGCCAGAATCTCATCAAAATCATCCTTCAAATGTGTACCCGATCATGGATCAACTTGGACCAGAAACCTTAGCCCCTTTTCTGCGTTTCTGGAACTCTCTGTTTTTCTCTCGAATATCAGATGCAGCAACAACAAAGTGACAAACCCTTTGCAATTCCAAGAATTGCAAAATAACCCCATATCTTCTTTGACCAACAAACGAGTCCCTTGTGGAATCCCCCATTTAAGGAGGGACCCACCCAACACTTATAGACAGGGGCGGAGCCAGGAATTGAAGGTGGAGGTGGAACCAAGAAGGTCATTATATTGAATACCTGGAAAAAAATGTATGTGTTCTAACATTAACCATATATCTGTATCCTAAAAAATACATGTTTTCATAGATTAATCGTCCTTTAATAAAGTAACAAAAATAGTTCAAATATATATATTGAAATCTAAGGAATGTGGACATCATGGCATGAATCAACAAAAAATAATTTGTGCAAAAGAATTAAAAATAGTCTTGGATTTAGAGCATTTTCCGATCTCCACTCATTCAAACTCAAATAAACATAAGTCTTTGATACAAACTGTGGTTTGTATGATAAAAATAATCTGTGGGGTGTGATTTTTGAAGAATAAATAATAATGATAGAAGTATGAAAAATCAAAATATTTGTGGATTCACTCTATAGACATTCACACTTGTTGAGTATATTATTGGACACGCCTTGTCGAGCTCTGAAAATGCGTCACGTGTCAAGAAATCCATGCTCGGTGAACAAGGTCGACTGTGAGAGTCAATACTTTGCTCAATTTCGATCGAAAGGCTTACACAGTAAGAAAACCCGAAAAACGGTGGAGTCATCCCACAAATCACGCCTAAAATCACTCTCCCCCATGACGGTTAAAATTTCCTCACACGATCTCATAACTTTCCATGACCAGCGTCCACTCCTCCCACCATTCCAGGAGATGGCCCACAATTTGGTGGGTGACCCCACATACACGAAAGATGCAAGGTATAAACATAGGAAGGGAAGAGAGAAAAAGGTACGCACTAGTCATTCTCATTTCTTACTGTAATTTTCTTTACGCTTTGTCATATCTAATTTGATCGTCGGAGGGTTTACGACCGGAAACACCACTGGTTTTTTTGACTTGTTTTGCAAGAAATTCTTCCCAAAGGCTCTTGGCGCGATCATTCGGATTCGGCAGAAGTCTCGTTAAAGTGCTTGGATCAATTGACCAGATTTTGACATCAACAGTTTGGTGCCGTCTTGGGAACGATTTCTCATTTTACAAATTCGACTATTCAACCAAAATCACGGTCACTCCAAAGATTAGCAACTGGTCCGCTAAGACCCGAAAAGCTATCAATCAGATAAGATATACACTCTCATCAATCTATGGCAGCCTATATGTTATCTTTGAAGTTTACCTTTCCTGTGATCCGAGCATACTCATCATATAATTATATATTGGTCTCAAAGTGTGAACCAACACCATCTCTGTTCATTATTTGGATGGTTTGTTCTCTACCGCTTTGCTTTTGCATCAATTGTCGTCCTTTCGTGTTCAAAAAATCCGGCATCTGCGTTTCTCGGTTTGCTTCAGAACGTGTGTTTGAAACTGCACAAATAGATAAGTTCTCAAATGATGTGTTTCATCCCCGAATCATTTTACCGTTTTCGAGAAATTACTTTTCCGTCATACTGTGAGTCGATGACTTCCTCACTGTCGCTATTGATTAACTAATTCTGCTTCGAAGAATTGAGATTTGAGAAGCTTGGACATTGTTTTTGGACTCTAAACATTTAAATGACGTTTTCATAACCTCACGTTTCAAATTTTCCCATTGTGAAAAATAATCCTTACGGGGATACAAACCCATCCCACGTTGGGTGTGGGTAGTTTGGCTTATAGACATGGGAAATTTGCCGACACTAGTCTTCCCATTTTATAGCAACTTATATCAACCACTATGTGCCTATATCGGTGGCTACCTTTGAGTATGGTTCAGGAATGTCCATAATAACTTTTTGCGAATTATGCTTTACCTTATTTCACTTTTGAATGTGCTTGAGCAAGATACTTTTGTGTCACATGGTAGCCATACACGGCTTTTATTGTAATTAAAATACGGTGGGATAAAAAACAATTGACAAAAAACCATCTCCATCTACATGGAGGAGTGTATATATATGCACAGACCTCATACAATATCTTGCGGTCTTTTAGTCAATAGATTTATCTCCCCGGACAAATAAATTTATTCTTGTGGTATAATGTTTTCCATTGCTGTTATTACGGTTATCTTTTTCTAAGGGAGATAGACTACAAGGTTCAAAAAAAAATATTACACTCCTTGTGTTGACATTGCTTATCCACGGCTCTCAACAATTTTGCTCATCTCCATGACTCACGGATATGAATTTGGAGTATATTAAATTCAGGCATCCATATTGCCCAACAATGCCGAGCCCGTGTCCGAATAGCAGCTACTCTTGGCTATTGATTTCGGCGGTTTGTTGGTAACTATAACCTTCCAATTACAAGATAAGTTCTCTTCTACTTTATTTTTCTACCCTCTTAATTGAATTTTTCCATCGCATGCTGGCTCGGGTAAGGCCCAGATTGCTTATGATATTTGACCATTTCTGGTATCATTTTGAAAGAGAGGCTTTAGTATTTGTCCTCAGTGGGATCGAAACTCCATACATAATTGGTTTATGTACGACAGCTGCAATTACTACTTACAACTACAAGTCAGCATGTAATTTACTTGGTTGGCCATACTTGTGCCAGAACTTGACGCCACTTTCATCCTAGCTCTCTACTCAAGACATTTTGCCATGACCTGTAACCCATGTTTAGTTTCTTTTCATTCATTGATCAACTGCTATCAATGATCTAGTACCGTTGCTAGAAAATTGCCATTCTAGCATTTGAATCGTGGACACCGGGACTTATTTAGTCTGCACGCACCTACTCTGATGCCAGATCACAGTAAATTCATTTTCAAACTTTTGAATTATATAGTGCTCCTCTCCTGTTACATATTGATGCTGTAGGGGGATGAAAACAATTAGCGCTCTGAACCACACTAATTGGCAGCGGCTGCACGTGCCTCTACACCGGAATCCTAATTCTTTGACGGAACCCTAATCTGCAAAACAGATAAGGGGTGAGCGCACCTTTGCCTCTCGTGGCAAAGGCCCTCCGATGCTTAAGTTAGTATCACGTACTAGTAAGAAACCCTAATTATCAGTAGGAAAGCAATAAGAGATAGCCAAATATTGCGTACCTTTTACCTCCAGGCTTACCTCGTATTTATAGGCTCACGGATGCTTGCAGCCCAAGCATCCCTGTTGCCCTAGGATTCCTACCTCGTATAGGAACCTAGTATCTTCTGGATTCTCATTCCCTTATCTATGCAAAAGCTCAACCTTTATGGGACTCTTTCCCATAATTATCCGAACATTCCACTCACGTTGGGTCTCCTGTTTCGATCCTTTATACTCGGAATCTTATCCTTCTATGGAATATTATCATTCCAGAATATTCTTGCCACAACATCATTTAGGGCAACTTTTTCCACTGTTCGGCTTCCTCTTTGCCGAACAGTCCTCCTGGACCAATGACTTCACATGTCACTGGTCCACGTTGTTATTTCTGGTCAAATGACTTCACATGTCTTTTGACCTTAACAGCCGAACAGACTGTCTGGATCAATGGCTTCACATGTCACTGGTCCATATCACCGTTCATCGCACTGCCCGGCAATAAGCTTATCATGTCTGCCACGTGTCCCTGACACATCACGTGTTTGGCGACTAATCTTATCTGTTCGGGAATACCTCCCTACAGATGCAACGAACTTGGCTTATTGAATTTCATGCCAATGGCAAAACTCGACACCGTAGACAAAAAAGAGGTAGCAAAAGATTGTGGGCGACTATTTAATGCTTACGAGCAAGGCCGTGCGCACAGAAAAAACCACCACTTTCAAATCTTGATATATACTTGTCTTTTGCTAGCACTCTACAGTCTCTGCTACAACAAATTTTCAATCCAAGAAAATGCAACACCGAGCAAAATAGACAAGCACTCAACGTACTCAGCCAAAAACCCGAGCCGTGACCTTCGACAATTTTGGTTCGGCCATGATGGCTCGCACACGTGAATCCAGAGAGCTAAATTGTGGGCGCAAAGTTTGAGAAAAGCGCATTCCAAACCCCACAAAAGACAACACAATCAAATAAGGCACGCATATTGCCACGGCAATTTGGAATCCGAACATTGGCGTTCTCCCATTGACCTAATTTCCAGAGGTGGAGTTGATATTCCAACCATAAGATAAGTCCTCCCTTGCTTTATTTATTTGTTTCCTTCAAATTGCCATACTTAAGGAATCTTTATGAAGAGTAGAGTTCTTTCAAGAGGTCTTTTGCATGTATCTTTGGTCCAGATCCTATTGTTTTTTGCAAGTATACAAGTGCTAACTGCAACTGTTAGTGAACGGGAAAGTCCCTCGATTCCTAGCGGCCAACGGCCATCGATCACACTAGTATACCATATCAGTTGATACTCGGGAACAACTCCCATAATTTGATTGCGAGAGGTACTCTCACCCGAGTTTCTGCTCAGCAACTTAAGCCATTTATTTAATTTATTCATGTGTTATTACATTTCACATATTTGTTATTGGCTAGCTTTTCCTAACGAGAACAAATTGTAGCGATCATAAAAGGGTCAAAATTGCTCTCAACGTGTTCGACAAAAAAACCGATCAAAAGAGCCGAGCCACGGCTCTTGACAATCTTGCTCCATCGTCGTGATTTCCGGGCACAAACAAATAAATTGAGCCTCAGCTCTTGAAATTTTCGTTCCATTGCAGTGACGAGTGACATCAATCGCCCTAGCATTCATTCACAGTTAGGAAATATTGATGATCATTTTGCTCTTGACCTTGACCTTGCTCTTGTCAATATTTAATTCCTTTATAATCCTTCTCTGTAAAGAGGTAATTGCGGAGCTGTTCGCCAACCTGAGAACCCAATTTACTGAGTTCCCAGCGCAATCTGCTGAACCCGACATCAGCATGCCGATCTTGCAGTGCTCTACGGAAGAACATGTAGAATTGTTCCACTACCAAACACCAAAGAACAACTCCGAGCACTGACCATGTACATGTGCACCTCGAAAATATATCTCTAATTTCCTTCGACAGGTCAACGTGGTCTGACTGCCTCGAAAATGGGGGGCTACTATTCTACGGATATTCCTCCTCGACACAAGTAACAAACAAAAATTATTTTTATAAATTTGCTTGAGCATGTTTTCTTCCAGGAAAAGAAACAATTTGTCACAAGGTGACCGACCTCACAAATCAGTTGGCCGATCAAGTAGAAGAATGCGTAAAGCAGTTAGTCAAGCAGAATCAAATACTCTCGCAAAAAGTCAAGTGGCTGACAAAGAAAGATTACGAAGTGCCTAAAAATAAAAATCTTGTCCTTCCAAACAAAAAGAGATCATCGCGGGGCCCGACCACATTTCACAGCGACGGTCGAGCTAACTTGCACTTCCGTCTGCTCATCGCCAAGTCGGTCGAGCTAACTTGCACTCCCGACACAATTATAAGCGACGGTCGAGCTAACTTGCACTCCTGTCCGCTCATCGCAAAGTCGGTCGAGCTTACTTGCACTTCCAACACATTTCTAATCGACGGTCGAGCTAACTTGCACCCCCATCCGCTCATCGCCAAGTCGGTTGAGCTAACTTGCACTCCCGACACATTTCACAGCGACGGTCGAGCTACCTTGCACTCCTGTCCACTCATCACCAAGTCGGTCGAGCTAATTTGCACTCCCGACACATTTCTAAGCTACGGTCAAGCTAACTTGCACTTTTGTCCGCTCTTTGCTAAGTCGGTCGAGCTAACTTGCACCCCGACACATTTCACAGCGACGGTCGGGCTAAGTTGCACTCCCGTCCGCTCATCGCCAAGTTGGTTGAGCTAACTTGCACTCCCGACACATTTCACAGCGACGGTTGAGCTAACTTGCACTCCCGACACATTTCACAGCAACGGTCGAGCTAAGTTGCACTCCCGTCTGCTCATCGCCAAGTCGGTCAAGATAACTTGCACTCCTGACCACATCTCACAGCGACGGTTGATCTAACTTGCACTCCCGTCCATAGTCGGTCGAGTAGCCACACTCCCGGTCTTATTTCTCATCCCCGTTTCTCCATGGTGGTCTAGCTACAAGATAAGTTTTGTCCCACTTTAATTCTTTTATTTTGATTAATTACTGCTTGCTATAAGCATGTCCCCATGTTGGAATACTCCCATGAATTTGTAGAAGAAGAGACTGGGACTTTAAAATGAATTTCTGCCACACCATCTCCCGGGAATCGGTTCACGCCCAAACTGCATGTGTCATACATCCGCATAAACTTTGGCCATGAGCTCAAATTCACTTATTATTTTGCATTCATGATTACAACAAGTCAGTATTGTGTTCGATAATTCCATGTGAAATCACAGTCAATGTGTTCAACCGAACGATTGAGCCCCGCCTCTTGACAATTCTCTCTAGACTTTTAAATTATGATGCAGCAAGAAGTGAGCGATTACATAGTCTTTGCAAGCAAGACCACGTGCAATAAAAATTCTACACCTTCAAGTTCTGATGTATTTATCTCTTGCTAGTGCTCTTCTGTGTTAGTTGCAGTGATTTTCCAATGCAAGAAAAGGCAACGCAAGGCTCGCTCATAATCAGCATTAGCCTTTCGCAACAAACACATCAGCATTAGTCCCAAAAGACGGTCAACTGTTCGGTCATATAATTCGGAGAATCGATTCATAAAGCTCCATGAAGACTCTTGTTTGATCTCTAATATCACGGATCACCATGGCCCAAACTTCTCAACAACGGTCGAGCAAACTTGCACTCCCGTCTCCATCTCACCAGGTCAGTCGAGCTAACACACACTCCTGACTACATTGCCTCACGACGATTGAGTAGCCGGACACCTCGTCCGTGATGGTCCACTTTCGCTCGGACATATGAGTTGTTTCGCCGGTCTCCGGTCCCCATGCTCGAGATTCAAGAACAAAGTTCAACCACACTAGCGGGCCATCAAGTATTGATTTCCTTCGCCTGATTAATTTGCTTATGTCAGCCTCGGAAATGGGGGGCTACTGATGAGTACATTTTTGGACACGCCTTGTCGAGCTCTGAAAATGCGTCACCTGTCAAGGAACCCATGTTCGGTGAACAAGGTCGAATGTGAGAGTCAATACTCTGCTCAGTTCCGGTTGGGAGGCTTACGCGGTAAGGAAACCCGAGAAACGGTGGGGTCATCCCGCAAATCACGCCTAAAATCATTCTCCCATGAGACACACATGATGGTTAAAATTCCCTCACACAATCTCATAACTTCCCATGACCAGCCTCCACTCCTCCCACCATTCCAGGAGATGGCCCACAATTTGGTGGGTAACCCCACGTCCCCACTGTAGTGGGCCAAAATAACCTGGGTTCAAAAGGATCAGAGGGTTCAAATGGTAGCGAGGGGGGAACCCATCGTTCCGTTGTCTCAGTTCTTCTGTAATGATGTTCTTAAATCATTAATTTAACTTGTACTGTTTCGCAGAGCGTTAATCTATCCTCGTTGTCATTGCCGAGCGTTAACTTACCTTTTGTACCTTCGTCAGTCTTTCGTTCGGATACACCTATAATCTTTTGGCTATCGTTCGGAAGTGTAATGTTCGGGGGTATATCATTTGGTAGCTATGTTTGTTCGGAAACCGCCGGGCTTGACAGTCAGTACGCTCGTCTATGGTTATTCAATGGTCTCCCATGTCAGAATGAAGGGACATCTCTACCTCGAAGTGATGTTTCTACCTGATGTGACATCTCTGGCATTGACTATTGTGCCTCTGCAAATCTCGGAGGTTGGCGTTCATTAATTGACTCTGACGCATGACATCAGCCAAATAAATACACGTGGAGGAAGCGAAAAGCTTGTTCGACACTCCAAGGTACGCTTATAAATAGAGGACTCCCTCTCCAGGTTTGAGGATTTTCCACTTCTTCTACATAACTTCTCCCCCAAAATAAATATTTTCTTTCCTCTCTCACCTATTGACTAGATCGTCGAAACTTTTTTCCGGAGGTACACCCCCCTTCGGTTTTTAGGTATCAAGCCACCAACGTTCATCTTCTCCGTTCAATTCAAAGGAAAGAAAAGGTTCAAAGTGGAATTCACACCCCCCCCCCCCCCCCCACAATTGGCGACTCTGTTGGGGAGACTCACTTTTCTTTCCCTCTTTCTTTCGATCTTTCGTTCTTCAAATCTTACTAATGTCAGGACACACTCCACCACCACCTAGGATGGAGGATTTCACCCTCGATTTATCTAGATTCGGTAGCCTCAATCATCCGCCGGCACAAACCGGCAGAACCACTCTACCGGTGGCTCGACAACTCAACTTTCAACCCACTAAACTAGAAATCGCTCTGGCTAAACAAAAGCGGCAGGTGGCCGTCATAGCCCTTCTAAAACAAAGGCTCGAATCCCAGGACTGGGGCATCATAGTGACGCCATCCCTCGGCACTCACCATGCGGGAACGAGCAAAACTACCGAATAACGGAGACACGGAAAGTCGCACCGAACACCCACCGCGGAGAAAAACAGCACGAGGCACCGTTCAGCCCACAAACGGAACGGGGACCACTATATCGTGACCCCAAAGCGGAAATTGGCTAGTGTCGTCTGCGCGGAGAGCTCAACCAAATCCTCCGGCTCCACAGCGAGGACTTTCAGATCAGAAGTGTTCGAACCAATGCTTACCCTCGCTCCGCCATGAGCGCATCCTTCAAAGGGTAAGTCATCGTTGGACATTGATATAAATCGTCGGCTGTCTTATGGAGAGGGGTATTCAAATCCCCACGACGACCCTCGTGCAGATAGGTCAAGAGGACCTCACCAAGCGTCTAGCAGGGAGACACATGGAGGGAGAGGCGATACCATTATTTTGTTTAATCAGATCACTAGTGAGCCTATCGTTTATCAATCTGTAGACAGTGGGGCGGCACCGAGACGAGCTCATGATGAGGAGCAAAATCTCTTGACAGGTGGCAGTGCGTGTAGACACCTTCCAAGTGGGGCATCACTATACAAATTGATCATACTTGTTCAGTTCCATTTCATAAACCAAGATCGTGGATATTCCTATGGCTAGGAATATCACCATACGATAACGGTTATCATTAAAATAGAGTCGTCACTTAGTTTATAAAAACTAGGAAAAACAAGTAGAGATTCCGGGTACGAGAGCCAAAAGTACAATAAGGGGAAGGTGTTAGGCACCCCTCTTTGCCCAGTCGTGAGATTGGCTCATAATCGTTCGGCATAAGATGTATACTTGCTTTATTTAACTCTAAACACGTAATCTGATTATTAACCTTGAACAGTTGATAAGGTGAGCCAAAACATTAATGAAAATATGCATCAAAACAGAAAATAAATTGTCCCAGAGAATGGATCCCTCGGCCATTGAATGGATGTCAAGATCGAGGAATCCTTATGGATTGATATACTGGCCGAAGGATCGAAGATCCAGCTGATATTCTTCCTCACACCAGACTAAACGATTAACAGAAAATCAAAATACTACGATTAATGTGCAAAATCATAAAAGAACTAACCATAGGCCCCTGGGCCTCACCACCTTGATCCCTCAGTTGCTCGATTGCTTCAAATTGAGGGTGATTGACTCACTTGCTTCTTGAAAGCCCTAGGGTTTGGGTTTGTACTTCGGGGGTTTGATCGTTGGATTATGGCTGCCTTCGGGAGGTTAGGGCTTTTGTAGAAGGGATATGGAAAAGTGTTTTTGCAAGGATTTGTGGCTTATGAGGGTGAATTGTGTTATTTTTTTCGGAACCCTAAGTGCCTCTTTATATAGGCAATTGGTGACTCACTCCGGCCAATCAAATGGCGTGAATCAATAAGGTAGTATAGGGTAATAGGATCTTTAGATGAAATTTGCTTCGTAGCCCGAACGCATCGAAAAAAGGCTGCTAGGGTTTTGAGAACGGATCAAATGTTTGACAGAACATTTTAGAATTTGGAAAATAGACGATCTGGTGGCCAAGCAAAGGATCTGGCGGCCGAGTGATAGATGTGGCAGTCGAAGAATTGATCTGGCTACCGAGGAATCGATCTCTCAGGGAGATTTTCAAGCAACATGTTTCATAGGGTGAAAGAATGATGTTGAGGCCACGAGATAGATCTTGCGGCTGACAGATGGATTTTCCTAGGATGCTGTATTTTTTTTCTGAAAGGCTATATGGCTTTGAATTGGGTCCTCTAAGTAGCTAAAAGTACTCACCAAAAGTTCATGGGTTTACGAGAACTCAACCAGCAATCACTGTATCCATTCATCATCGGGATGGTCCCCAAGGTGAGACTTGAAATAATCGTTAGGCCAAATTGGGGTGTCTACAGTGTGCGACATCGGGACCTAAAACTTCATAATTGCTTGAGTTGGTGCAATGGGCAAGATTTGATGTGGCTGTAGGAAATAGATTGGGAGGCCAGGGGATTGATTAAGTGGCCGAGATATCGAAGAACCGGCCGCGAGATCGCCTACTTTACAGAGTCCTATTTAAAGGTCCCGACCAGCATTTCATTTCATATTCTCGTTTCCTCCATTTTCTTCTGCCTCCGAAGACTCCTTTCTGCCTTCGAGGACCCCCTTGCTTCCTTTGTCATTCCGTTAGGCCCAAGCGATGGGCAGTGTGCAAGCGTGGTCAATGTGCGCGAAGGGAGACCACGCTCCCATTGGTCCTATCTTGAAGTTTGACTAGAGACTTCCCCATGGGGGGCTTGCTTCCGTGACTTGGAGCTCCTGGGTGGCTTTTGTACGCGGTATGATGATTTTTTTGGACCATAAGGTGATCCTTTTGAGTCGTGGTGCCTCTTTGGTATACGTCACCCCAGGGGTGTCTATTTCTTTTTTGCAGCTGGCCTCTGGTGTTCAGACCACTAAAGGATTCAGCATCTTCTTCTCCTGTTTTTCTGTTTTTTTCTTGCATGGGTTAGTCAGGTAGAAAACTGATGTATAGTTTGTTCTAGAAAATGTGGGATGATTCACCTTGTGATGTAAAAAGCTTTTGATTATATGAAAAAAAGAAGAAGATCTTTTGCTCTAATACTTGATCGTGTATGCTGCATTTGTACCATTTGTTTAGCACAAATTCAAAATTCGGCAAACTGAGCAAAATCGTGGAATTTCTCTGTAAATAAATTGTTTTGGCGATCGATCCATGGATTAAATAGCCAAAGAATCGATTCTTCTTCCTGAGGACTGATTTGAGTCAGCCTTGATTTTGATGAGCTAAGCAATAGATCCTGCCGCCGACATATTGAAGTGCCGGCCGATAGACCAACTTTACTGACGTGGATTTTGAATTTGATTTCGATTCTGACTGGGACTCAACCTAGCCTATAAGTATGCGTTCTACGAATTTTGATAGTTTGTTAGCAGTAGTTTTTTAACATATGGCACAACCGGTTCTTGATCAATGGATGAATTCCTTCAGTGGCCTAGATCATTTACACTTTTAGTCCTTCGGTATGGATTTCCTCTTTTCCCTTTGCCAAATTCCTGTGGATTTTGCTTTTCTCCGTGTAGCCACTAGTTTGTGGGATCTTGTTCTTCATGTTTTTTTATTCAAAAGGGAAGAGTTGTGTCCCACCCTTGAAGAATTTTCAGCTATTATGGGTCATTCGAATAAAGGTCTCATTGTCCCTAATCCTTTGTTCAATTATGGCGACCTTTTGAAGGCCTTGCTCCAAATTTAGAAACACGAAATCAGGTTCTTTATGGTGAGCGAAAAGTTGGAAACCCTTCAACTTATTCAGCATTTTGGTACAGCTAAAGCTCATTGCCAAATTCCTCAACAAAAACCGTGCTTCCATGCTTTATGTATTTGCCTTCTCCACTACTATCTACTGAGCCCTTCTTCCAGCCATGCTGATTCTATGTTGCTTGATTTTGACAATAGATTGGTAAACGTGTAGGTGTTGCTGGTTTGGTATTAGCAGAGACCTTGATAGGTCTCGATGTAGTGACGGTTAACCCAACAACCCAATTCTTAGGCAGTCCTTTGTTGCTACAGGTTCACTCTTTTATTTATTTATTTGCTTGTCAAATTATCTTTCCACTCATCACTCTTTTGTTTTGACTCACATGTTCTCACAACTTGCAATTTTCCCTGGTTTTCTACAGGTGTGGCTTTTTAAGAAACTAAGGGTATGGGACATGCCAGAGCGGCTTCCTTATAGCCCGGACCATTGCATGGAGTGCCATGTGATTAGACAATTTCCAACTAAGGTTGCTTGGAAGGCATGGATGGAGACTCGAAAAGGTGATCGAATTCAATGGGTTTGTCCTTGGTATGACATTGAAAGCATGACCGTAAGCACAATGAGCCATTTTGGTGTTGCGGTGATTGGTATTACCCAAGTCACCTTCTATTTTCCTGCTCGTTTTTTAAGACAGTTTGGGGCTGAACAAGTCAAAGTCCTTGGTGATCCTGAGTATGCTGCTTCCAAGGTCCATGATGCCAACCTTCGCCGCAATGTGCTTCGTCTATGGCTGAATCGGGTGATGCAAGATGTTGCAGAGATCCTTACTGACAAGCTATCTGGTTTGTACAAGCATTGGTTGGAGAAAAACCTTTTGGAAGACAAAAGTGAAAAGAGAAGGAAGACCTAGAGATTGACATATTGCTTATGTTTAAAAAGATGTTCTTTTCCATGTTTGATTCTAGCTTTCATAGATCAAAAATTGTTTAAGCTTGCTTCTCCTTTTTCTTTGAAAATAATAAAACATCGTTTGCTTTATTAAAGATGTCCTTGCCATAGTTTGATAGTGACTATGCTTTAGGATAGATCTAGAAATTCGGAAGTAGTAGTGATAACAGTGGCTGAATCTCAATCTGGAGATTGCCTACGTATCCTATGGAGGGAATCAGGCTATAAACGTAGTTCCAAGAAAAAGATTTGTTTTGTTTTTTTTTTGTTTTTAGCTAGGGTTCACTCGGATATTTTCCTCACCTTTTGTTCTCTTGATTTTGCCTAAACCGCCCTTGCGGGTTTTCAGTCTAGCGAGCTCTTTATTTATGCCTTAGTTTTTGACCTAGCAGGCTTTCTCTAATTTTTGCTTAGGTCCGCCGACCCTTGTGGTTTTCGCCCCGACGAGCATCTCTCAGGGGTAATACTTCCTCAGCTTGTCGATGTTAACCGGTGTTACGAATTCCATCCCATCCAATTCTATGATGTACACTGCTCCTCCAGATAGGATGCATTTGATAAAGTAGGGTCCTCCCCAATTTGGTCTAAACTTGCCTCTCAGGTTTGAAACGTGGCAACGGATCGCTTTGAGCACCATATCTCCACTTTGATGTCTCTTGGCTTTACCTTTTTGTTGAATGTTTGTGTAATGTGGCGTTGATACCCTTGCACATGGTATAATGCTCTTAGCCTTCTTTCATTTAACAAAGCTAACTCGTCGTAGCGGTTTTGAACCCAGTCTTCTTCGATTATTTCAGTCTTAACCAGAACCCTTAGTGAGGGTAGTTCTAGTTCGATAGGCAAAACAACTTCCATCCCATAGACCAGGGAATAGGGGGTAGCCCCAGTTGAAGTTCTTTCAGTCGTTCAATAACCCCATAGTGCTAGAGGTAGCATTTCTGGCTAGTCTGTGTAGATGTCGGTAATCTTTCGAAGAATCCTTTTGATGTTTTGTTCGTAGCCTCAACTGCTCCATTGGTTTGAGGTTGATAAGTAGATGACCGATGGTTTTGTATCCCGAACTCAAAAAAAACCTTCTTTGTTGCCCCTTTGAAGTGCGATCCATTGTCATAGATGAATTCATAAGGTACACCATATTGGTAGATGATATTGGTGCGGATAAACTTGGCCACATGAGTGGTTTGAGGGTAGCATAAGAAGATGCTTCTACTCATTTGGTGAAGTAGTCAATGGCTACGAGGATGAACTGATGCTTGTATTTCCCTTTTGGATTTATACTCCCAATAACATCTATTCCCCAGGTGGAGAATGGCCAAGCGGATGTCATGCTATATAATTCCGTAGGGGGAATGCGTAAGCGATCAGCATGAGTTTGGCATTTGTAGCATCGACGAACATAGTGATCACAGTTGGCCTCCATCGTAGTCCAGTAGTATCCTTAACGTAGGATCTTCTTTGCCATTGTTGCCCCACTCATGTGTGGCCCAGAAATTTCCTCGTGTATTTTCTCCATCACCTTCTGGCTTTCTTCTGTTGTGACACAAAGTTGATTGGGGCCCAGGTGAGCTTTTCGACACAGTGCTCCACCACAAACTACAAATCGGGTGGCGAACTTTTGCAGAGCCATCTTATCCTTTGAGGTGGCTTCGGAGGGATACTCTCCCTCTTCCAGGAATTTCTTCATGTCCTCATACCATGGTTTTCCATCGTCCTCACCTCCTCAGTGAAGGTGCACTCACATGCTAGCTTGACGTTTTGCTCAATCATTAGTGGCCGCATTGTGAACCCCAGGGGTATTTCAACCATAGAGGCCAATGTTGCCAACGCATCTGCTCACCTGTTACTCACTCGTGGAGTGTGTGTGAAGATAACAGAGTCGAATTGTGGAATTAGAGCTTCCAGCACAGAGTGGTACAATTTCAGCGTGTCTTCCTTAACCTTCCAGTCTCCCCTCACTTGGGACACCACTAAGTTTGAATCTCAGATGACTTTTACACTTTTTGCCCCTAGTTCCAGGGTTGCCTCCATTCCATTAATGCATGTTTCGTACTCAGCTTGGTTGTTGGTGAATTCAAACCTTAGTTTATATGACAGAGGGATATGAGAGTCGTTTGGGGAAACTAGCACTATCCTTATGCCATACCAACAATTGATTGATGCTTCATCGAAGTAAAGTTGCCAGGTGTCGTCTAGAAGACATAAGATGTCTTCGTCTAAGAACATGAAGTCTTCTGCTTCAGCCTCTATTACAGGATGATCTACTAAGAATTCTGCCACAACCCTTCCTTTTATTGATTTCCTTGTCTGTATTTGAGGTTGAACTTTGCTAGCAGCAATAACCACCTAGCTAGCTTTCCAAAGAGTGCTGGTTTCTCAAAAAGATATTTGATTGGGTCAAAACGATAAACCATAACTACCAGATGTGCTAGTAGGTAGTGCCTTAGCTTTTTTGTGGCCCTACTAACCCCAAACATGTTTTTTTTCCAAAGGAGTTTATCTTTTTTCATAGTTCATCATCTTTTTGCTGGGGTAGTATATGGCGCACTCTACTTTAGCATCGTTTTCTTATGCTAGCATGAATCCCATGGATGTGTCTATTACTGAGAGGTATAGAATCAATGGCTTTCCAGGGATGGGTGGTGATAGCACAAGCGGGTTTTGAAGGTACTCCTTGACTGCCTCGAATGCTTGTCAACAGTTTTGACGCCACTCAAAATTTGTATCCTTCTTCGAAAGCCTGAAGAGAGGTTCACAAGTGGCTATGAGTTTGGAAATGAATCTGCTGATGAACTGTACCTTTCCCAGAAAGCTCCTTACTTCCTTTTTTGTCTTTGGCGGGGTTATCTCCATGATAGCCTGAATCTTGGAAGGGTCTGTAGACACCTCAATTTGGCCTAACGATTATTTCAAGTCCCACCTTGGGGACTATTTCGATGATGATAAGAATACAGTGATTGCTGATTGACTTCTCGTGAACCCATGGACCTATGGTAAGAACTTTGAGCCACTTAGAGGACCCAATCCAGAGCCAAAAAGCCTTTAAGATAGAAATACAGTATTATAGGAGAATCTTTCTATCGGCCGTAACATTGATCTCACGGCTTCAACATCAATTCTTCACCCATGAAATATGTTGCTTGAAAATCTCCCTGAGAGATTGATTCCTCGGCGGCCAGATCTATTCTTTGGCCGCTTAATCTATCCTTCGGCCACCAGATCCTTTGCTCGGCTGCCAGATCGTCTGTTTTCCAGATTCTGAAATGTTCTGTCAATCGTTTGATCCGTTCACAAAACCCTAGCAGCCAAATCCCGATGCGTTCGGGCTACGTTAGAGGATTGCCATGAAGAGTTTGTATCACTCTATAACTCCAATTGCAATCGTGTGTTTTGATTGGTTGGGTTGTGTCATCCCTATGTCTATATAAAGTACCCTTGGGGTTCCGAAAATAAAAAAGGAGGACAATTGATATACCAACATTCTCTCATCAGCCACGAAATTCTACAGAAATACACTCTCAAATCCCCTCTACAAAAGCCCTAACCTCCCGAAGCCAGCCTTTTAATCCGACGATCAAACCCTGAAGTTCAAACCCTAATCCTAGGGTTTTTCAAGAAGCAAAGATCAGTCAATCACGATCAAATCCAAAGCAATCAACAACTGAGGGATCAAGGTGATGAGGCCTAAGGGCCTTCAGTTCGTTTTACTTTCTGTTTAAACATTAATCATATCGTCTTTGATTATCTGTTAATCGTATAGTTTGGTGTGAGGAAGAACATCGGCAGGGTCCTCGATTCATTAGCCGGTACATCAAACTAGGAGAATCCCTCGGCCATAACATCCATTCACCGGTCGCGAGATCCATCTCCCTGGGACATGTTTGTTTTATTCTGCTTTCCGATGCATGCTTTCAATTACTGTCTCGGCTCACCTTTAACTGTTTAAAGGTTAAAAATCCCTATGTCTATATAAAGTACCCTTAGGGTTCCGAAAATAAAAAAGGACAATTGATATACCAACATTCTCTCATCGGCCACGAAATTCTACAGAAATACACTCTCAAATCCCCTCTATAAAAGCCCTAACCTCCCGAAGGCAGTCGCTACTCCGACGATCAAACCTTGAAGTTCAAACCCTAATCCTAAGGTTTTTCAAGAAGCAAAGATCAGTCAATCACGATTAAATCCAAAGCAATCAAACAACTGAGGGATCAAGGTGATGAGGCCCAAGGGCCTTCAGTTTGTTTTACTTTCTATTTAAACATTAATCATATCATCTTTGATTATCTGTTAATCGTATAGTTTGGTGTGAGGAAGAACATTGGTAGGGTCCTCGATCCATCAGCCGGTACATCAAACCAGGAGAATCCCTCGGCCATGACATCCATTCACCGGTCGCGAGATTCATCTCCTTGGGACATGTTTGTTTTATTCTGCTTTCCGATGCATGCTTTCAGTTACTGTCTCGGCTCATCTTTAACTGTTTAAAGGCTAAAAACAGATTACGTGTTAGGATTAAATAAGGCATGCGTTAATCTTATGTCGAACAACTATGGGCCGGTCTCGCGACTGGGCAAAGAGGGGTGCCTAACACTTTTCCCTTATTGTACTTTTGGCTCCCATACCTAGAATCTCTACTTGTTTTTCCTAGTTTTATAAACTAGGTGGCGACTATGTTTTGATGATTACCGCTATCGTGTGGCGATATTCCTAGCCATGGGAATATCCATGATCTTGGTTTATGAAGTGGAAAGCAAACAAACAAACAAACGATGATCAATCTATATCGATGCCCCACTTCAGGGAGGTGTCTATAGTTTTTGGCAACTCTGCTAGGGACTTGAGTGCCATCCAGAAAATTCGACATAAGACTAACACATACTTTATTTAATTCATTTATCATATGCATCAAGCGGGCAACCTCGTTGAGTTCACCTAATACCTCGGCTCACAGGCTATGTTAGGGGTTCCAGCAAACTCCGTAGTCACTTGTACCTAGTGGTATATCAAAAAGGGAATCACCCAATCACTGCCTATGATGGGCTAGCGAAAGGATTGGTACCCTTTGACAACGGAGCACCCTTGAGACTACCTAAGCCCTGCATGTGTTAGAAAGCCATAGAACTTATTAAAATAAGACAGGAACCTACAAGCTAGGAACCTATTTACATGTAAAAGTTCTTTCTCACACCAATTGTATGTATATATATGTTGTAAAGATTTCTTTTGCAAGTTAAACCTTAGGAAGCCTCTTAAAACCAAACAGAAAAGAGTAAGCTAAATCAATCTAACTAAAGGAAAATTTTTCATTCAAAAATGGTTGCATCACTATTCATGTTCGATTCGCACTTTCAAGTTGTCACCAAACTGTCTGGCCCGCTTCACTTTACTGCCAAGAATTTCAACCCATCCGAATACATCACTCCGGTGGATCAACCAAAGCCTATGGTAACTATCATTAAATACAATCATGTCATGTTCGCAAGAATAGTCTATGATGAAGAAGTAAAAGGCATAATTGAAGAAGAAGGGCTTCGTAGAGTCCCAATCTATTTCTATGACCCTTATGCACCTATCGATGACTATTGGCCAATCGATGAGGTCGACAACTTTGAAACTGAAGAAGAAAAGGAAGAAAAATTTGCTGACAATGATCCACTAGACGAAATATCACTAAACCTACTCTTTGATGAGGGGGTCACCAACAATGAAGTAAGGGTGATCTACCCCATCATGGATAGCTTTTGTAATTGGTGGGGATTTGTTGGCACACGAAGAGTCAACAACAGCAACGAAGCAGAGATTGAAGCTCAACTGGAGGAGATAACGGCAATAGCAAATCAAATGGCCCTCTAAGATTTGCAGGGTGACAGTAATGAAAGTGTGAATTAAGATGACAGCGAAGTACTGATGATCAACCTTGGTGATGAAAAAGATTGCTCTGAGCTGATTGTGGATGCTGAAAAAGAGGATTACCCAAACTGGACCGTGGAACATACTCTAAAATACAAAATGAAAAATGCCGATTCTGATCTTAGTTCCGATTCTGATTCCGACTCCGAGTCAACTCAATCGAAGTCTAGCTT
This sequence comes from Rhododendron kiyosumense, assembly GCA_019656275.1. Lineage (NCBI taxonomy): Eukaryota > Viridiplantae > Streptophyta > Magnoliopsida > Ericales > Ericaceae > Rhododendron > Rhododendron kiyosumense. The sequence goes on along the minus strand of BPLS01000170.1, from coordinate 554,432 downwards.
TTCATCTTTTCAAACTACTGAGTCTAGTGAGGAAAACCTGGTCAAAACACCAAGGCATGACATTTATTTTGAATTCGACTCCGAAATGTCTTTTGACAATTTTAGCAATGAGAAGGAAGATTTAGAGTATTTCATCCTGCCTATGATTAACTGTGTGGATTCTGACAATCCAAATTTTGAGGAAAAAATTCTAGAATTCATCAAGAGAGAAGAAGAGAGGCACACTAAACCTTTTTATGAGGAAATAATCAAAACAAATATAGGCTCTGAAAATGAGCCCAAATTGGTTAAAATTGGTGCAATGCTATCTTTTCAAGAAAGTGAAAACTAATCTTTTTGCTAAAAGAATACAAAGATGTTTTTGCTTGGTCTTACAAGGACATGCCTGGAATAGATCCTGATATTGTTCAGCACAAAATTCCCCTACATCCTGATGCAAACCCAGTTAAACAAAAGCTAAGACGTATGTGGCCCAATTGGGTTATAAAGATAAAAGAAGAAGTCACTAAACAAATCAACGCCGGTTTTCTCATAGTCACCAAGTATCCACAATGGGTAGCCAACATCATTCCAATGCCGAAGAAAACTGGGGGAATCAGGGTCTCTGTAGATTTTTGAGATTTCAACAAGGCCAGTCCAAAGGATGACTTCCCATTGCCACACGTAGACGAACTTGTGGACAACACCGCAAGGCATGCATTGCTATCTTTCATGGATGGGTTTTCTAGCTATAATCAGATTCTGATGTCTCCTGAAGACAGAGAAAAGACTACCTTCGCTACGCTATGGGAACCTATTGCTACCAAGTGATGCCATCGGGTTGAACAACGCTGGAGCCACTTACCAAAGGATGGCGACAACACTGTTACACAACATGATGCACAAAGAAGTAGAGGTATATGTTGACAATATGATAGTCAAATCAAAGGAAAGGGAAGGACACTATGACGTGCTTCAAAAATTCTTTGAGAGGATTAGGCAATACAAGTTACGTATTAATCCTCAAAAATGCACTTTTGGGGTAACAACTGGTAAAATGCTAGGATTTCTCATCACTCAAAGAGGAATCGAGGTAGACCCTTCCAAGATACAGGTTATCATGGAGATATCACCACCAAATAGAGAAGGAAGTAAAGAGCTTTCTAGGGAAAGTGCAATTCATTAGCAGATTCATTTCCAAACTCATAGCCACCTACAAACCTCTCTTCAAGCTTCTGAAGAAAGGTGCTGATTTTGAGTGGAGTCAAGACTGTTAGTAAGCATTCGAGGCAGTCAAGGAGTATCTTCAGAATTCACATGTGCTGTCACCACCCATCCCTGGGAAGCCATTGATTCTATATCTCTTAGTAACAGACACATCCATGGGATGCATGCTAGCACAAGAAAACGAAGCCAAAGTAAAGTGTGCCATATACTACCTCAGCAAGAAGATGATGGACTATGAAACAAGGAACACTCCCTTGGAGAAAACCTGCTGGGGGCTAGTATGGGCCACGAAGAAACTAAGGCACTACCTATTAGCACATCTGATAGTTTTGGTTTCTCGTTTAGATCCAATCAAATATCTTTTCGGGAAGCTAGCACTTATCGGAAAGCTAGCTAAGTGGTAATTGTTACTAGCAGAGTTCGATCTCAAATACGTGACAAGGAATCAGTGAAAATAAGGGCTGTGGCAGAGTTCTTGGCAAACCACCCCGTGACGGAGGCTGAGGCAGAGGATTTCATGTTCCCTGACGAAGACATCTTGTGTCTCTTAGATGACACCTGGTAGTTAGATGACACCTGGTAGCTTTATTTCGATGGAGCATCAAACCAACGTGGATATGGGATAGGGGTATTGCTAGTTTTCCCAAACGACTCTCATAGCCCTCTGTCATATAAACTGAGGTTTGAAGTCACCAATAATCAAGTTGAGTACGAAGCCTGCATTGCTGGAATGGAGGCAGCCCTCGAACTTGGGGCAAAAAGGGTGGAGGTCATTAGGGATTCAAACCTAGTGGTGTCTCAAGCAAGAGGAGACTAAAAGGTCAAAGAAGGCACACTGAAACTATACCATTCCGTGCTGGAAAATCTGATTCCACAATTTGATTCAGTCATTTTCACGCACACTCCACGAGTGAGTAATAGATTTACAGATGCACTGGCAACATTGGCCTCTATGGTCGAGATACCCCTGGGATTTAAAATGCGGCCTCTCATGATTGAGCAAAAGGTCAAACCAGCATGCGAGTGTACCTTCACTGAAAAAGGTGAGGATGATGGAAAACCATGGTATGAAGACGTTAAGAAATTCTTGGAAGAGGGGGAGTATCCTTTCGAAGCCACTTCAAAGGACAAAATGGCCCTACGAAAGTTTGCCGCCCGATTTATAGTCTGCGGAAGGGTACTGTATTGAAGAGCACATGTGGGCCCCAATCAACTCTGTGTCACTAAGGAAGAAAGCCATAAGGTGATGGAGGAAATATATGAAGGAATCTGTGGGCTACACATGAATGGGGCAACAATGGCAAAGAAAATCCTGCGTCAGGGATACTACTGGACTACAATGGACGCTAATTGTGTTAACTACATCCGCTGATATCACAAATGTCAAACTCACGCTGATCGCATGTGTATTCCCCTTGCGGAATTATATAGCATGACGTCCCCTTGGCCATTCTCCACTTGGGGGATAGACGTCATTGGGAGTATAAATCCAAAGGGAAAATACAAACATCAGTTCATTTTGGTGGCCATTGACTATTTCACTAAATGGGTAGAAGCTGCTTCTTACGCTACCCTCAAAACCATTCATGTGGCCAAGTTCATTCGCGCCAATATCATCTATCGATATGGTGTACCTCACGAGTTCATCTACGACAATGGGTCATATTTCAAGGGAGCGACAAAGAAGCTCTTTGCTGAATTTGGGATACAGAATCATCGGTCATCTACTTATCGACCTCAAACCAATGGAGCAATTGAGGCTGTAAGCAAGAACATTAAGAGGATTCTACGAAAGTCTACCTACATCTACACAGACTGGCCAGAAATGCTACCTCTGGCACTATGGGGCTATCGAACGATCGAAAGGACTTCAACTGGGGCCACCCCTTACTCCCTGGTCTATAGGATGGAAGTTGTCTTGCCTATCGAACTAGAGCTACCTTCGCAAAGGGTTTTAGCTGAAACTAAAATGATCGAAAAGGACTGGGTTCAAAACCATTACGAAGAGTTGGCATTGCTAGATGAAAGGAGACTAAGAGCATTATACCATGTGCAAGGGTATCAACGCTGCATTGCACGAGCATTCAACAAGAAGGTGAAGCCACGAGATATTAAAGTGGGGGATATGGTGCTCAAAGCAATTCGTCGCTACATTTCGGACCCAAGGGGCAGTTTTAGACCAAACTGGGGAGGAACCCTACTTTGTCAAACGCATGCTGTCTGGACGAGAAGCATACATTGCAGACTTGGATGGGATGGAATTCACAACACCGGTCAATATCGATAAGCTGAGGAAGTATTACCCCTGAGAGATGCTTGTTGGGTTGAAAACCACAAGGGTGGGCGAACTCAAGCAAAAATTAAAGCAACCTGCTAGGTTGAAAACCCGCGAGGGCGGCTTAGGCAAAAACTAAGGCATAAATAAAGTGCTTGCTAGATTGAAACCTGCAAGGGAGGTTTAGGCAAAATCAAAAGCATAAAAGTAGAAGAAAATACTTGAGTGAACCCTAGCTAAAAAAACAAAAACAAAACAAATCTTTGTTGGAATTTTGTTTATGGCCTGATTCCTTCCATGGATATGTAGGCAATCTTTAGATTGAGATTCGGCCACTGCTATCACCATTACTTCTGAATTTTTAGGTCTATCCTAAGACACGTTCACTATCAAACCATGGCAAATACATTTTAATAAAGTAACCAATGTTTTATTATTTCCAAGGAAAAAGGAAAAGGGAGCTCAAACAATTCTCAAAAAAGCTAGAATAAAGGAACATCTTTTAAAGCATAAGCAAAGTGTCAATCTCTTGATCTTCCTTCTTTTTGCACTCTTGTCTTCCAAAAGGTCTTTCTCCAACCAGCATTTATACGAACCTGATAGCTTGTCAGCAAAGTTCTTAGCAACCTCTTGTATCACCCTATTTGGCCAAAGACAAAGCACATTTCGACGAAAGTTGGCATCATGGGCCTTGGAGGCAGCATATTCAAGATCACCCAAAACTTTGGTTTGTTCAGCCCCGAACTGCCTTTGAAAGCATGCAGGAAAGTAGAAGGTAACTTGAGTGATACCAATCACTGCTATACCAAAATGGTTCATGACACTTGCAGTCATGCTCTCAACACCATACCAGGGGCAAACCCATTGAATCTGATCGCCCTTGCGAGTCTCCATCCATGCCTTCCAAGCAGCCTCAGTTGGAAACTGTCTAAGTCACACGACGCTCTGTGTAGTGGTCTGAAATATAAGAGAGTCGCTTTGGTGCATCCCATACCCTCAGCTTTTCAAATAACCATACCTAGAAAACAGGAAAAAATGGTGAATTGTGAGAACACGTGAGTTAAAACAAAAGATTGATGAGCGGAAAGATAACTTGGCAATAAACAAGTAAAGAGCAAACCTGTAGTAACAAAGGACTGCCTGAGAATTGGGCTATTGGATTATCCCTCACTGCATCAAGACCTATCAAGGTCTCTGTCAATACTAAATTAGCAAAACCTGCACGGTTTCCAATCTGTTGAGCGAAATCAAGCAATATAGAATCAGCATGGCCAGAGGAAGGGCCGAGCAAGTAATAGTGAAGAAGGCAGACACACAGCGCATGAAAGCACGCTTTCTGTCGAGAGACTTGATGATGAGCTTTAGCTGTGCCAAAAACGCTGAACAAACTGAATGGTTTCCAACCTTCCATTCACCATAAAAAACCTGACTTCGTGTTTCTGAACTTGGAGTAAAACTTTCAAAAGGTTGCCACGATTAGACAAAGGGTTAGGAACAATGAGACCTTCTTTATCTGAATGCCCCATAATAGCTACAAACTCCTCAATGGTAGGACACAATTCTTCTCTTCGAAATCGAAAGACATGAAGAACAGGATCCCACGAGCTAGTGGCTACACGAAGAAAAGCAATATTCACTGGAATTTGGTGAAGAGAGAAGAGGAAGTCCATACCAAAGGACTTAAAGTGTAGACGGTCGAGGCCATTGAAGAAATTTAACCACTGATCAAGAACTAGTTGTGCCATATGTAAGCAATTGTTGCTAACAAAGCTATCGAATTCGTAGAACGCATACTTATAGGCTAAGTCGAGTCCTAGTTCAAATCGGAATTGGATTCTAAATTCTCAGTAACCTAGTCGGTCTCTCAGCCGATACTTCGATATGACGGCCGTATGATCAATCCATCGGCCCATGAATCAGGGTTGACCTAAAGTCAAACCCAAGAAAACAAATCGATGGCTCGGCCTCCAGAACGACTGTTTTACAGAGCACTTCCATGGTTTTGTTCATTTCACGGGATTTTCATCAGATTAACAATTTTATCATACACAAACGGTGCAAATATAGCATACACAATCACATACCAGAGCAAAAGACTTTGTTTCATATAAACAAAAGCTTTTTACATCATAGGGTGGATCATCCCACATTTCCTAAACAAACTATATATCGGTTTCCTGTCGGACTAACCTATGTAGGAGGAAAAATAGAAAAGAAGGAGAAGAGGATGCTGAATCCTTTGGTAGTCCAAACACTAGAGACCAGCCACAAAGAAGGAAAAGGCACCCGCGGGGGCAACGTGTACCAAAGAAGCATTGCAGCGCAAAAGAGACACCACATGGCACAAAAAACCCACCATACCGCGTACAAACGCCAGCCCAGGAGTTCCGCATCACGGAAGCAAGCCCCTCATGCGAGGGTCCCTAATCAAGCATCAAGATAAGTCTAAGAATAGCGCGGACTCCCTTCGCGCATACCGGCCACGCTGACATGTTGCCCGTGCCTGATGAAGAAACCAAAGGGACGCAAAGGAATCATCGGAGACGGTCTCCTGTAGAAACGAAAAGAAGATAGAGAAAGGAGAAAAATGAAATAAAATGCCAAAGACTCAGCTTTTATAGAGCTTTGGAAATGAAGCGATTATGTGGCTGAAGCTTCGATCCTTTGGCCGAGATATAAATTATACGGCCACTGGATTGATCTTCTGGCCTCCTAATCTATTTCCTACAACAGCAGTAAATCCTACTTGGTGCACTAGATTCAAGCAAGAATGAGGTTTTGGGTCCGTGACCAATAGAACCAGCGATTAAACTAGCCTTAGGGGCATGCCCAAGTGCAAGGAAACTCTCTCTCTATATCAACAAGCTCACTCAGCAGCCTCGAGCTCATCTAACAACTTCATTACCAACAGCGGCTCTCAGCTCGCCCAGCAGCTCTGAAGCTTATTATCAACTAAGTCTTGCATTTCGTATCATCTCAGCAGCCTTACGGCAATTGCTGCCATCAAGCTACCCAATGGGTTTGCTCCATACCTGTCATTTCAACACCATGCTTACTATTGTCAAGCTTACCATCATATCCACCAGTTCTATGCTTACTCACTCAGCAGCTTTAAGCTCACTCACAGGTTTATGTTGTGGATCCACATTTAGATGATGGCAAATTACATTTGCATCTACTCTAGGCATTTCCTATGGTACCCATGCAAATACGTCTATATGTTCCTTCAAGAATTCCACCAATTCGGCCTCCTCTTTTTCTGGTAATGATTCCCCTATTAGAAAATACCTCTCAGGATTAGTCTTATTGATCTGTATTTTCTTTAAGCTTTCAACCACTTTCTCTGCTGAACATCCTCGACAGTCGGCTGATCCGGAACTTCGATCGTATGAACATGATGGGCCTTTGGGGTTTTCTTGATAATGGAAATCAAGCACTGTTGTGCTACCTTCTGATTACCCTTGACCCTTTCAACCCCATTGGATCCTAGGAATTTTACCATCTGAAGATAGGTAGAGGACACTGCCCTCATCTTATGCAACCATGTCCTCCCTATAATCGCATTATAAGAGGACGGTACATCTACTACCAAGAAATCAGTTCGTAACACTAGATTGCACCAAATCTTCCTGGGCCAAACCCAACTTTTTGAATGCATCATAATACAATACCTCTGTGCAACTTCTTGAGTCCACCAAGATTCTCTCGATGTCATACTCCCTAATTCATAGGGTTATGACCAAAGCTCATTATGAGGTACCTCGACTTCTCCCAAATCTTCATTTGTAAAGACTATGCCCTCGTTGCATATGTCACTTTCTCGTCCTTTTTTATTCCCCAACCACATAACCTGCTGGTTGTGTTTGACTTGCCTCTGGAGTAGCCTCACCTCATTTCTTGTATAAGGTGCCGCCAATCCATGTATCATGTGGATCACACCCTTTGGATTTTGTTATAATCCATCTCCATAGCTTTCCCATTATCTCTAGGTTCTTCCTGGATAAACTCCTTAAGGTAACCTCGAGAGACTAGATCATTGAGGTGCCTTTTAAACATCTCACAGTCTTCGGTCATTTGGCCCCAATCCTTGTGATAGCTACAGTGTTGACTCATAGCTCGCTTCGCATCTTTATCTCCCTCCAATCTTGGGGGCCATTTGAAATAGGGCCGATTCTTTATTTGATAAAGAATCCTATAAATGTGTTCTTTCCAAACCGTAGTTATTGAAAAGAATGACTTGGGGTCAGGTGCTTGTCTTTCTTTGTACGACTTTTTCTTAGGCTACCCATACTCTTTTCTTTCTCTATAAGTCTTGGGTTTTAGTTTGTCAACTTTCTTTGCAGCCCCTTCATCTGTTCGGCAACAATCTTGCAGTCTTCACGGAGTAGGTCATCTTCCATCTTGGTATGTTGCTCGATCCGCTCCATTAATTTAGCCAACTTTGTTACCGTATTCATGTCCAGTGATTGGCGCAACTCTCCTCGAATAGGTAGCCCAGTTTTGAATGTAATAATCGCATATTCCTCGCTACAACTTTCAATCTCGTTGAAGGTCTCCTAATATTTCTTAGCATAGTATCCGATCGGCTCACTCTCCCCCTGCTTCATTGTGGAGAGGCTTTCAAATGTCTTTGGGGATTTCTTGCTTGTCAAGAACCGAGTAGTGAACTCCTCGGCCAATTGCCTCCATCCTCATATGGAGCGCGGTCCCAGTGTATGGAACCAAGATAAAGCCACCTTCCCCAGACATAATGGGAACATCTTGCACATAATGGCATCATCCCTATAATGCATGAACATAGCCTGCTGGTAATGTTGTATGTGAGCCACGGGGTCCGCGTTTGTCTCGTAAAGAATGAACGCACCGTGCTTCACTCTGCTCGGCAACTGTGCTTGTTGCAGTTTACTTGCGAAGGGGGAAGCCTTTATGTTACTTAGGGCTTTCCGTACTGCTTCTCGTGCAATCATGGTTCCATCCTCACGCTCCTTAGTTTTGTAAACCACTGCCTTGGCCCAATCGATATCAGGTGTCTCATACCTGTCCCTATGATGCTTCCTGGTCCCCTCTTCTTCAGGTGTAAGGCTTCGGCTCTTATTTCTTCTTTTTCATGAAGAACCCTTTTGCCATTTTGAAGCTCGGCTTAGACTTCTGCTTCTTCTTTTTCATGGGGAAGCTTTTTTCCGCCTTGGAGTAGGGCTCCTACTACTGCTCCTTATTCTTCGTGAAGGAGCCTTCTTATACTCTACCATTGCATATCTATCTCTCTTGGAATTTCATTGTGAAAGTCCAGAGTCCTCATGATGCTCTCGAATCCGTTCTAGCTCTTGAATCTCGTGTTCTCGTCTCTTGATCAAACGAGCAAATTCCTCGATCTCCGGCCTTCTTTTATCGAGGATGTCTTTACTGTTGTGCACGCTTTTTGAGTGTGCGACTGACTACCCTCCACGGTGGGATTTACTCCTCTGTGTGGACTCTGTGGCTGTCCTGCCCTCCTTATTCTTAGAGCCATCCAGGAAGGTCAGGGGGTTGCCCTTGCTGGTTGTTTTCTTCCCTCGTCCGCCATCGGGCTTTCTCGGAGCCCCTGGTGGGGATTTATCTCCTCCCCCACCTAGTAGGTTCTTTGGATCGAGCGGTGTCTTTGGATCTCCTTTCGCCATGGTCGTTTTTCAAAGAGAACTCTTTTGTTTCCACAAACAGTGCCAATTGCAAGTGGAAAAAATCTGATAGCGATTATAACAGCACAAATGACACAACGGCTCCTCAAGCTGTCTAATCGGAACCTTAGTACTGTCGTTGGAACCCTAATCTGCAAAACAGATAAGGGGTGGGTGCACCTTTGCCTCTTGTAGCAAAGGCCCTCCGATGCTAAAGTTAATATCACGTACTAGACAGAAACCCTAATTAACAATAGAAAAGTGCGATTGAATGCAACGTATTGCGTATCTTTCACCTTTAGGCTCACTTTGTTACATAGGCACATGTTTGCTTGCTTTCTAAGCATCCCTGTAGCCCTAGGTTTCCTATCTCATACAGGAAACCTCGCCTTCTGGGGATCTTCTTTCCCAATCAGCCGAGATCCCATACTTGTTGGGATTCTTCTCCTTATCTGACTCGCTCCCTGTTAGGACTGCTTCCTTACATATTTAGAGTGGATATTCAATTCCCCTTTCCGTAGGATCTCTTTTTCCTTCTGGGACATTCCTACCGCCTTATCATTTAAGGTTGTCCCTCTAAGGGATCACTATTTGTTCAGCCATATCATTGCCGAACAGATTGCTTCCTTCAATGACCTCTCATGTCACTGGTCCTTTCGCCGACCAACGCCCTCATCGGCAGTATGACAGGTCTTATCTACCATGTGCTCCTATATACCTCGTGCTCGGTCACTAATTGCACCTGTTTGGAAATACCTTCCTACAAACTCAACGAGGTTGCTTGCTTGATGCACATGATAAAAGTATTAGATAAAGCAAGTGTTAATCCTATGTCGAACTTTCTAATTATGGCTCTCAAGTTCCCAGCGGAGTCGCCAAAAACTGTTGACACCTCCCTGATGGGGCATTGCCATACAAATTGATCATCGTTTGTTTGCTTTCCACTTCATAAACCAAGATCGTGGATATTCCCATGGCTAGGAACATTGCCACACGATAGCGGTTATCATCAAAACGAAGATGCCAACTAGTTTGTAAAAACTAGAAAAAAACAAATAGAGATTTCGAGTATGGGAGCCAAAAGTACAATAAGGGAAAGGTGCTAGGCACCCCCTTTGCCCAGTCATAAGGCTAGCCCATAGTTGTTCAACATACGATACATGGTTTATTTAATTCTAAACAAGTAAACTGGATATTTAGCCTTTATCAGTTGATAAGGTGAGCCAATACAGTAATTGAAAACATGCATTAGAAATAATGCAGAACAGACAAACTGTGCTAGGGATATGGATCCCGCGGCCAGTGAATGGATGTCACGGCTGAGGGATCCTCCTGAATCAATGTGTTGGCCGAAGGATCAAAGACCCAACTGATGTTCTTCCTCACACCAAACTAAATGATTAATAGAAAATAAAAATGCTACGATTAATGTACAAAATCATAAAAGAACCAAACCATAAGCCCCTGGGCCTCACCACCTTGATCCCTCAGTTGCTTGATTGCTTCGGATTGAGGATGATTAACTGATTTTGCTTCTCGAAAACTCTAGTGTTAGAGTTTGTACTTCGGGGATTTGATCGTCGGATTGCGGTTGGCTTCGGGGGGTTAGGGCTTTTGTAAATGAGATATGATAGAGTATTTTTGCAGAATTTCGTGGCTAGAGAGGGTGGATTATGATTGATTTCGAAACCCTAAATGCCTCTTTATATAGGCAATTGGTGACTCACTTCGGCCAATAAAATGGCGTGAATCAATAAGGTAGTATAGGGTAATAGGATCTCTAGACAAAATCTGCTTTGTAGCCCGAACGCATTGGAAAAAGGCTGCTAAAGTTTTGAGCACGGATCAAATGATTGACAGAACATTCCAAAATCTTGAAAAAGAACGATCTGGCAGCCGAAGGATTGTTTTGGCGGCCGAGGAAAAGATATGGCAGTCGAAGAATGGATCTGGCTGCTGAGGAATCAATCTCTCAGGGAGATTTTCAAGCAACATATTTCATGAGTGAAAGAATGAAGTTGAGGTCGTGAGATCAATGCTATGGTTGAAAGATGTATTTTCTTAGGATGCTGTATTTCTGTCTGAAAGGCTATATGGCTATGAATTGGGTCCTCTAAGTGGCTAAAAGTACTCACCAAAAGTCCACGGGTTTACGAGAAGTCAATCAGCAATCACTGTATCCATTTATCATCGGGATGGCCCCCAAGGTAGGACTTAAAATAATCGTTAGGCCAAAATTGTGGTGTCTACACCTGATGTGACATATCTGGCATTGACTATTGTGGCTTTGCAAACCTCAGAGGTCGGCATTCATTAAATGAGTCTGATGCATGACGTCAGCCGAATAGATACATGTGGAGGAAGCGAAAAGCTTGTTCAATACTCCAAGGTACGCTTATAAATAAAGAACTCCCTCTCCAGGTTTGAGGATTTTCCACTTCTTCTGCATAACTTCTCCCCCAAAACAAATATTTTCTTTCCTCTCTCACCTACTAACTAGATCGTCAGAGCTTTTTCCTGGAGGTACACCCCCCTTCAGTTTTCAGGTATCAAGCCACCGGCGTTCATGTTCTCCGTTCAATTCAAAGAAAGGAAAAGGTTTAAAGTGGAATCCCCCCCCCCCCCCATACACGAAAGATATAAGCTATAAACATAGAAAGGGAAGGGGAGAAAAAGGTACGCACTAATCATTTTCATTTCTTACAGAAACTTTCTTCATGCTTTGTCATATCTAATTTGATCGTCGGAGAGTCCACGACCAGAAACACCACTGGTCTTTGGACTTGTTTTGCAGGAAATCCTTCCCAAAGGCTCTTGGCGCGATCATTCGGATTTGGCAGAAGTCTCGTTAAAGGGCTCGGAACTATTGACCAGATTTTAGCATCAACAACACTCACTATAAACCATAGAGAAACATGCAATAATAGTATTAAATTTGTGAAAAAAAATTACGTACAGTAAAAATACTAAACTTGCGAAAGAAAACTTAATGTCTAAATGGGTTGTGTTCCTCTCCAATTGGTGAAAAAAAATCAATTTTTGTGAAAATTTATGCGCAGAGAGAGAGAGAGAGAGAGTTGGGATTCAAAGAAGCAGTTGGGTTTAGTGCTTGTTTTGTGAAAATTGGAAACTAGATGGAGAAGAATGAGAATGCTTGGGGTTCGAACTCCTGCACGAAGGGATAGGTAAGCAGCAAGGCCTTCAACTTGTCCAGTAAATCAAAGCATTATTTTGGTAGAGGTTGCTTCACGGATAATATTTATAATCTTTCTGTGTAATTTTATTTTTTATTTTTTTTATTTTTTTGGAATGGGGGTGGCACGTGCCACACCCTCAGGGCTGGCTGGGGGGTAAGCCCCGCAAGCCTGCCGGCTTGGGCAACCCCCTGGCAAGGGGCAACAAAAATTTTTTTTTTTGTATATATATATATATATATATACATAATTGAAATCCAATGGAAAAAAATTTAGGGGCATGATCCAAAATTTTTTTTACAAATTCAAAAAAAATTATAAAGATGTATAGTTTCCACCCATGCACCTTAAAAAATTATGATACTTATGAAAATTAGGAGGGCAAACAAAGGGTTTTCAATGCCTGGGGTAACTAGGAGATAAAAAGAAAAATAGAAGAGCAAAAATTAAGAAGACAAATTAGAAGGGCATGTACCAAATAAAAAGGAAAAAAAGAGAAGGAACGGGACGGGACGGGACGGGAAATGAATCAAAAGTGACGGAGGATTGCTTCATTTGCCCCCAACTTTCCATACATGGTCTAAACCTAACTTTGAAGAAGAAAGAAATACCTAGATCAAATAAGTCTTCCATTGAATCTATTGTCCTTCAATTCCTGATCTTCTTCAACACTGAGTGATCACTGACGCCAATCGAACTCTTCGTTTGCAAGAGGCAACTCAGGCAAGAGCAGATTAAGGGACTGCCGATTGGGATTCTTTCTCGCCTCGGTAGTAACGAAAATAGTAAGTGCTCTTCTGTTCCTTTTTTCTTCTGTTCTTCATTCATTTGAATCTTTTGTTTATTTAGTTAAAATGGTTAGTGGATGACAGGATGAGTAGTGGTCCGAGAATAAATTATGTAAAAGTGGTAGTGGACCTAGTGGTCCTAGTGGAGCATAAATCATTTAATAATTTCATAGGGATTGCACCGTTTTTTTTTCATACCTCTTTGTGCATAATAAATTACGTGTATTGGGTTTTTTTTATTGGTGATGTGTACTAATATAGATACTATGACGAAGATTGAGAATGACAAGAATAGAGTGAGAGTGCGCAAACAAAAATCCGGATCTCAAAATAGAAAACTGAGGCAACGAAAAGATGCAATGGAAAAATCACTAGTAGGTTCAATATCTACCCTATTTAATGCGAAAAAACAAAAATCTCTTCTTTCGAGTCAAGTTGAAGAAGAAAGTGATGAAGAATTTGGAGAGGATGATGTGAATGATAATCTTAGAGATAAAGATGTTAATGAAGAGGGTAGTGGCGCAACTATAGGTGATGTTCATGAGGAACCTATGAGTGAAGATATTGATGTAGCAAATGAAGAATCTAGAGAGGGGCATAATGAAGGCCCTACTCCTATGAATGAAAATGTAGGGAATGAAGATCATGAGAGTGTGCTTGACCTTGAGAAAGATGTTGATGTGAACTATGATCCGGGATTGTGGGGAAGTATTAATGATTCAAAGAGGATAATGTTAGTTCTACGAGGTCCTATTAAGATCGTAAGAGAGAATGATACATTTCCAAAAGAAGGTACTCGTGGGAGACAATTTTCTTCCTATTTTTACAATTGTGATCTTCCAAATGGTGAGAAGCAAGAAAGGAAGTGGCTTGTGTATTCAAATGAGTTGAACAAAGTCTTTTGTTTTTGTTGCAAGTTATTCAAGCATAAAACAATGACAACTAGTTTGGCCAGAGAGGGAACTAATGATTGACATAACCTTCCTACAAAGCTTAGAGATCATGAAAGGAATGTAGAACATATCACCAATGTTGTGAGGTGGGTAGATTTGCAAAAGGGATTTCAACAAAAAGCAACAATTGACAAGAAAATGGAAGATCTAATCGACAAAGAGAGAGTTCGTTGGAAGATGATACTAGTTCGAATAATTGGGGTTGTGAAGACTCTTTCTCGAAATAGTTTGCCATTCCGTGGAACTAATGAGAAGATTTATGAGAAGAATAATGGACTTTTTTGTCAACTTATTGAATTTGTTATGGAATTTGATCCTATTATGCAAGAGCACCTTCGACGTGTGGTAGATAAAGAGATTCAAAATCATTATCTTAGCCACAAAATTCAAAATGAATTGATAAGCTTGTTGGCGAAAGAGATTAAAGATAAAATCTTGAAGAATATTTTAAAAGCAAAGTACTTTTCGGTTACCTTGATTGTACTCCGAATCTTAGTCATGATGAACAAATGTCGATTGTTATAAGATGTGTGGATGTTGAAGATGAAAGTAAAGTCAAGGTGGAGGAATTCTTTCTTGAGTTTATTAAGGTTCATGACACGTCGGGGCTTGGGCTTTTCAAGCAACTTGAAAGAGCTTTGATTGATCTCAAACTCAATATTGATAATATAAGAAGGCAATGTTATGACAATGGCTCAAATATGAAAGGTAAAAATCAAGGTGTATAAGAGACTTTTTTGGATATGTGCAAAAAGTTTATACTTTGTTTTCAGGTTCACCACAACGGTGGGATATTCTTAGAGCATATGTGAAGGGTTTGACACCAAAGGCATTGTCAGTTACTCGTTGGGAAAGTCATGTTGAGAGTGTTAGAGCAATAAGAAATCAAACATCGGAATTAAGAGATGCATTGATCGAAATTGCAAATGTTTCGAAAGAAGATATTGTGTTTCCAGAAGCTAAAGGCTTGTGCAAGAATGCTTTGGAGGATTTTGAGTTCTTGATTAGCTTATGTATTTGGTACAAAATCTTAAACAAAGTTAATCAAGTTAGCAAAATTCTTCAACGAGAAGAGATGGATATTGAAAATGCAATTACAAGGATAAAAGAGTTGATCTTATTCTTTGAAGAGCTTAGAGAAGATGGTTTTGAAGACTTGATGAAAGAAGCTAAAGAACTTGCTCATGATGTTGGTTTTGAACCGGTATTTGCAAAAAAAAAGAGTTGTTCAAAGAAAGAAGCAATTTGATGAGGATGTGGTGGATGATGCCCATGGAAGTCAATCACCGGAAGAGCGTTTTAGAACTTCTTATTTCCTCCAAATCATAGATCAAGCTCTTGCATCACTTAAGGACCGCTTTGAGCAATTTGAACTTTATGACTCAATCTTTAGATTTTTGTTTAACGCGAAATTCAAGAGTGTTAGTGAAAAGCAATTGATGGAGTATTGTACTAAATTCAAAAGTTTCTTGGAATACAAACAACGTGGTGATATTTATGGGAAGGAGTTATTCCAAGAACTTAGACATTTGAAAACAATATTGCCGAGAGAAGTAACAAAATCGATCGACATCCTTGATTTTATAAAGTCTTATTGGAAAGATGGCGGTTTCCAAATGGTTTGGGTTGTTTATTGAATTTTGTTAACTATTCCGGTCACAGTTGCTTCGGCGGAAAGGAGCTTTTCGAAGTTAAAGTTGATAAAAACATATCTTCGGACTACCATGTCACAAGAGAGATTAAGTGGATTGGCTATGATCTCAATTGAAAATGAGTACTTGGATAAGTTAGAGTACGATGATTTAATTGAAGAATTTGCTTTAAAACATGCAAGGAAGAGTTGTTTTCTTTGAATTAGATTGCGCTAATCATAAAGTACTATAACCGGGTTTTATTTTGATTTTGAATTTTTGATGTAATTGAAGGTAAAGACACAATATAATCTTGTTTTTGTTATTGTTATTGTAAGTTTTTTTTTTCTTGTATGTTTTTTTTTTTTTATACTTAATGCTAAGTGGGCAACCAAGCTTGAGGTCGGGCTTGGGCAACCCAAATGTCGGGGCCGACACTGCACACCCCCCACTACACACCTCTGCCCCTGCTTACAGAGTCTATGCAAGACAAAAGTTGTGGTAATAGCTCATACCAAAACATTAGTATTGTTCTTAGCAAAAAACAAAAACTATTAATATTGTTAGAATAGTTAAATTAACACCTTGGATAGGAGTTGAACCCATATCCTCCTTTCTCCTGACACCCAAGTGAATCCTCGATGCCATTAGGTCAAAGGCTTCTTGGCACCAATAATTGTAGACACCCCAATCTGAATTGTCCAGATTAGTTTACTTACGGTATTTGATTTCTTGATGATGAAATGGATCAAGAAAACCCCGGGAATGATCACATGTTTGAGCTTTGAGTGTTTGAAAACCTCATAAACCTAACAAAACCGTACTAGCACGCATTGGTTAAGACCCAGCGCGTGTGGGTCAAAGTGCCAGGTATTGGTCAAATGGTCAGGTTTGACCATGGACCAGCTCAGGGTGGCATTGACTTGCGTGCGCAAGTCTTAGACTCGCGTGCGTTGGTCAGTGTCTGGTCAAACTTGCTTTATGCAGCATGCAGAAGTCATGATTAGTAGAGTACAACACATTAGAAGCTTCCATTTTGCCTGAAATGCAATATCCGGATAGGAGGTGTCCACATCCCCCATAAACAGCTTTTCCCCTTTCATCCACTGAGAGGGGAGACTAAGCCACCAAGCTAAACCAGCCCTTATTGGCTGGTTACACCTCCATACACTTCCATTTGCTCCAACTATAAATACCCCCATGGTTGTTCCTTTCAAAGGTTCCAAATTTTCAAAAGGGTTACCAAGTTCACAAAAAAGCCATTATTTTTCAACCCTAATGTAAACTCTCAAATCTGGGCTTCCGAATAATCTTTAAGTTCCCCGATGATGAAATAAGCAAAAAATATACCTTCAAGGCTTGGATTGTTGCTCATTTGCTACTCCTTCTCTAAACCTTAAGAAAACCCCTTCCCAAACATGTAGGGTGGCCCCCAATTCAATTGCAAAGAGAAAAAAGCGTTTGCTTGCTCAAAAATAACTTTTGCCAAGACACATCGATGGTAAAATGGGCACACATTTCAACGTATAAAACATTTTTGAGTAAAACCAATTCGGTTAGAAAGATGACTCAACAAGTTTTTCAACGCTTTGAACCACACCCAATTCTGAGTTCAAGAGTGTCTGGGGGGCCCCCGCGAAGTTTAGTGTACTGTGCTGACACATAATACCGTGCGGCGTTTTAAAGCGTCGGGCGGCATTTCAGAAACGCCATGCGGCATTTCAGAAAATTCCAACAAAATCACTCCACTGCATGAGATTTCAATACACTACAAGAAATTTGGGATTTGCCAGCATTTTTTCTGCCAGCGCTTGCAAAAAGTGCTACAATAGGAAGTCTACAACAGCGCTATTTCTTGCCGCTACTAGAATGAGGCTTTCTCAACGCCCAAAGCAAAAGCGTTGGAATAGGTCGACCAATTCCTAGCGCCCAAGCAAAAGCGCTAGAATAGACCCCCCATTTACTAGCCCCTACTAAAAGCACGGGCATAGACACTCCCTTTGCTAGCAACCCAAAAGAAGTGCTCGGATAGACCCTATGAACAAACAAAATTATATCTAATACTAATATTACTACATCGGATCAAAAAATAAAAATAATATTACTACATGTTATACATTTTTAATACTCTTCGATACAATTATTTAGCATATCTCAATAAAACAAAACTATTTTAATAGTCAAAGCCATTGATCATCGTTTTGCTTATTGATTAAATCATTATCATAAAAATTTGGTTCGATCAGGTTTAGAAAGCTGCTTGATTGGGACGCAATTTATTTTTTGGGTGATAGTTATCGTCCGATTAAATGTGTAAAGATACCCGATCAACTTAATTCTTGGTATGAATGATAAATTCAAATATATGCAAAAGATAGATGGTTGAGATCAAAATATAAAGACTCTGGCGGGGTTGGGTCTTGTAATCTAATACTTTAATGCCTTGGGATGCATCAAATGTTGTTAGATCAGGTGGTCGCTGATATCCGATGATCTTCGTTTTTTGTGACAATGATGAAATCAGTGAGACGTGAAATCCTAACAGATCAGATCGACCACAATAAAAATTGAGTTGGTAATTGCCTTTAAATTCTATACGTTCAATATAATTGTTAACAAATTAAATCTTGTGTTACACTTGAACGTATGGTAGTCATTCAACTGCAACACTATCACGACGATCCAGACCGTTGCTTTTGTTTTCCTTGTTGATTATAGCATTCTCGTAAAAAATTGTCTCTATCAAATTTAAAAAACTTCTTCATCGAGACACAATTTCGTTAAAAAATGAGTTTGTATGGCCAATCAAGTGTGTAACGATACTCGATTAACTTCATCTTTTATATGAATGATGTACTCCATGATATGTAAAATATGGACGGTTCCGATCGACAAAAAAGAAGACTCAGGTGAGGGCGGATATTGCAATCCAATACTTTAATGTCTTGGAATGTATCAAATATTGTCCGACCAGGCGGTCACTGACATTCGATGATCTTCAATTTTGGTGATATTGAAGGAATCAGTAAGTCGTGAAATTCTAATGGTTCAGATCGACCACTATTAAAATATAGTTGGCTTATTAAGTTTGGAATTTGTTTGTATTGCTCGATACGAGGGCGTTTAATTAATTATTTTGGCCCTAATTCACCAAAATACAATCTATTGGCGCGCGCAGTGAAGGAAATCCAGAAATACTTGAAATCCTTAAAAGTCGCTCGCGCCTCTCTCAAAAGGGCATTGAAGAGAAATCCCCAAATTAATCCCGCTTCTCTTTCACTCTCGCTCTCTCCTGCCTGCAGCTCCTTCCTCCATCTCTCCCAACGGCCTCCATCCCCAGCACTCTGTGTGTAACGCCCCTAATTTTAGGTACGTTAAATAAGGAAATTTATTACAGAAATACTGAGTCACTGCTCATTATTACAAAACAGCTCACATAGGAGCATTTGAAGTTCAAAAGATAACAAAAGGAAACTAGGAAATCCTAGTCTACGGCTCCTCTTGCTCTTCCAGCCTAGCGAGTTCCTCGGCTCCGTACGCCTCCAAAGTGAAGAGGTCGCCCTGTTCATCTATCAAATCTGACATATTATATCGGCGTCGCCACCCATATAATATGCCAGGGTCACCACAAAGGCAACACCATGAGCTACGAGGGCTCAATAGTAAATCCTACCATACTAATATCGATTTCCACATGATAAGTATACACGCAGGGATAAAAGACAATAAGCTAACATGTTTGACATTCGCTTGTAACTACCGTTGGCGTTTGACTCATCGTTAACTTTTTCATTATCACACTTTATCAAAAACACCTTTTAACACACCCAACCTCGATTCCGCTGTTCCGGGTTCTCGAGTATCCTCACAATGGTTCCGCCGTACCGGGTTCCCATTGGCACACAAGCATTGGTTCCGTAACGCGGATACCAAGCCAAACACACCCAACCTCGATTCCGCCGTTCCGGATTCTCGAGTATCCTCACAATGGTTCCGCCGCACCGGGTTCCCATTGGCACACACACACACATACGTAATACTCTTGAAATAGTCATTACGTAGTTTCGAAGATATTTTCCAACCGGGAAAACACAACAACCTTTTAAACACACCCTAGGTGCCATATGTCTACTTTCTTGGTTTTCGTGTCACGTATGCATGTGAGACTCCGCGTGTGAGACTTTTTACAACCAACAAACATTATTCCAACTTCGAAATAGTATAATAACAACATCTAAACCACGTAGCATGCTTGAATACAAAAAATAACATAAACATGCATTTTTACTTTTTAAACAACAAACACAGTCACTTTTAAAGCAAGATCACATTTTCTTTACAAAATCAAATAGGCTTTTGAAATTAGTTACGATTACTACCAATGACGATAAAATAACTAGAATTAACTACTTATAGATAGAATTCACTACCGTTCTTCTTGGCGGTGGCTTCGGTCGTCGGGGTGATTCCGGCAGCGTAACGGCGCTCCGTTTGCTTCGAAAGGAAAAGTTTTGGGAACTTTTCCTAGAAACAACCTAACTAACTACTACTACTCTACTATGGGAGCCGTCGGGTGGTTTTGGAAGTGGCTCGGGGGTTTCACTCAAGAAGCTCACACAAACAAGGAAACTTTGAACCAAAACACTAAGAAATTGGAATTTCTAGAGAGAAGGAGGAGCAATTGCTTTGAGGTGTGAGATTTCAAGTGAGTGAGGCTCTCTATTTATAGGCAAAGGGGTGCCCCCTCTCTCTCTTGGCCGGCCCTCTCTCTCTCCTCCATTCCCCAATTTTTAACTCCAACAAATCTAACTTTGAAGCACAAATCAAGGAGAAAATCCTAGGCTTGCATGGCTAGGTTAGTACTAGATGAGATTCTTGGATCAAAATGGAAGGATGAGATGAGATTGGTACATGATCCAAGGGTTAGGAAAATTCCAATTAAAATGGAAATATCCAAGGAAAATCAAAGAGAAATCCTAGCTTGTAAGGCTATGGTGTACCTTGGAGAGATTTGCCTCCAATTGGAGGGTTGAGATGAGAGTTGTACACCATCCAAGGGTTAGGAAGCTTGCTAGGTGAATATATGGGAGTACAAAGTGTAAGGATTTGAAATGGGAAGACAATATATGCAAGGATTTGAAGTACACAACACCAATCAACCAAGGCCAAATCAAATCTTCCATCTCTCTCCTTCCTCTCTCTCCTCTCTCCCTTCTCTCTCTCTCTCGGCCTCTCTCTCTCTCTCTCGGGTTCTCTCTCTCTCTCTCTCTCTCTCTCTCTCTCTCTCTCTTGCATGGTTATATGTATATATATGCATGCATACAAGTCAAACAAGTGTAAGAAAAACCCAATAAAGAAATGGTTTCAAGGGTACTTGGCAATCTAAGGAGAATAAGGCTAGGATTCACTCCTACCAACTAAATAAATTCTAGGGTACAATAGGCAATATAATACTCCTCCTATGTACAATACATATATACACATATATATGTATATATAAAAGTAGGAAAATCCCAATAAAGAATTATTTAAAGGGTACTTTAGTCACTATTTACTTTTGATTAAAGTAATAGTACTTTTCCCCAAATTAAGGAAAGTAATTAATTAGATGATCTAATGGTACTTAGGAAGATTAACCTCATTATCCAATGGACAAATCTTCCCCTAACATCTATTATCCAATGGATAATAGTTATTAGGCTAAAGAAAATAATAAAGAAATTTAAAAGTACCATAAAGTAAGATTACTCTTTAATATAAACAATTGGGATTCTATTACCCAATGGATAATAATCCCCCTAACCATTATTGTCCAATGGTCAAAGAAATAATCCAAATTGATTAAAAGAAAATGAATATCAAAATATAAAGTCTAGGGTCCAAAAGGTTCAAAAGTTCCAACGAGGGGCAAAACGGTCATTTTGCCAAAGCTAGGGAACTTTTCGGTTTAGTTACTCTAACAAGATAGTTAGATGCTAACTAGGCTTGCTAAGTAGGACTAAAGCGAAAGAATTGAAACTTCAGGGATCAAAGTGCAATTATGGCAAAATTCAAGAATTTACGCAATTCAAGCAATTAAAATAAATAACTCGAATAAATAAAATAACTTTTATTCCTTGAAATTCAGAGTTATTACACTGTGCGTCACAGTTCGCCAAACCCTCCCTCGTCCGTTCCCAACGGTTAGTCATATATATATATATATATATATATCTCTTTCTCTCACACACACACACACAAGCTGATCCTACCATGACTGGAGAAACAAAGCGAAAGTGAGGAGAGATGCTGTGAAGGAGCTATTGTGGAGGATCTGCATGTCGTAGAGGAGACAGAGGCGTGAGGTTGTCGTAGAACTAGAGAGGCAAGAGGAGAGAGAGAGAGAGAGACCACCCAAATTTTTTAGGGCTTTCAAAAAAATTCAACTGGTGGAGTGGGTAATACTCTCTCCGTTCCAAATTAAGTGTCCTTTTTGGGGATTCCAACTATTTAAGGGAATATGCAATGATTACACATATATTGCCTATCATTTCTACCATTAATTTTATATTCTACCTACTTTATAACACTTATATTCACTTGTAAGGGACACTTTTGAAAAATAAACAAATTTTTTCTTCCATTTTTAAAAAGGGTTATCATTTTGGAACAACCTAAAATAATGAACTCTCAATCTAGAACGGACGAAATGAAAATGTGGGGCGGGGGGTTGTTGTTGTTTCAACCAATGGTTGAGATTAAAAAAAATTTAGATCCAATGGTTCAAAGCCCCAATACCACTTTGGGCATCATAGTCGAGGACGGTCATTTAATTTCTTCTATAATTTTTTTTCCTTCCTTCATTTTCATAAGTTCCAAACAAGCCATTAATCTTTTTTAGCTACTAATAATTAGAAAAAGTTACACCCAGTTCGTTTAAAGATTTTAGATTTTAGATTTTGAATTTTAATAATTATCTTATTTATCTCAAATCATTATTTTTATTTTTCTCTTTTATCTCTTTACAATCGTTACCTATATTTACAATCAATAATCTATTTCTCTCTACACTATCTCTATTATAAAATAGAAGGGTATGGAGACAAGTTGTTAGAACAGCTTAGATTTATTTGATCCAAAAGCTGTAATGCATCCTCCCACCTTCCGGTTAAGTGCCCATGATTTTTACCTAAATCACACAACTACCATCCCATTTTACCAGAAATGTATAGTGCTGTAGGTACGGACTAACACTAGTTACCAGCAAATCAAAATCTTAAATCCTAAATCGAACGGGGTCGCGTAGTCTAAAAAATCCCCAGGGCCAAAAGAAGTGTTACCAAAACCGGCCAAGTTAAGCCCAAAAATTCCGCTTGACCAAAAAAAAAAAGTAGAAATTCTGGGCCGCTCCTATCTTTTCATTTCATAGCCCA
>BPLS01000170.1:480341-512549 GCA_019656275.1 Rhododendron kiyosumense | reverse complement strand
TTCTTTGACTTATCCTATTGTATAGTTGGGTAATAAGATTCAGAACTAGGCCCAAAACAGTAGTTAAGCCTTGATGGTAGTGTACTGGTCAGAAAAACACGACAGGTAATCTCTTTTTGCGCTCAATGTTACTTTAATTTGATATTTTGATGTAATTGAGATCTTTCAGGGTGTTACAGAGAAGTAGTTTCTTTGACTTATCCTATTGTATAGTTGGGTAATAAGATTCAGAACTAGGCCCAAAACAGTAGTTAAGCCTTGATGGTAGTGTACTGGTCAGAAAAATACGACAGGTAATCTCTTTTTGCGTTCAATGTTACTTTAATTTGATATTTTGATGTAATTGAGATCTTTCAGGGTGTCATTCTATTCATGAAACATCTGCCCTTTATGTTCGGGAAGAAATGGGGAGTGGAGGCGGGAGTTGAATGGTTAGGATTGTTGGATAACTTGATATACATTATTGGACTAATTTCCTAATACCTTAAGCTTTTTGGAGTGTCAGCGATGCAACAAGGTATCGAAGCTTGGGTTTCCGGGAAGTCTTGGGTTTTAGTCTCTTTCCCAGGGGCATTTTGTTTCTCTTCTTTTTCTTGGTAGACATGGCTCTTCTTTCCACATGTAGATATTTGAATGTCCACATGCAAGAAAGGGTTGCACTCTTGGAAGGCATGGGAAAGAAATTATTCTCCTAATAGCTTAAGCTTTTGTGACAGTTAGTGGTCTAACAGGTTGAGGGCCTATTGTCCCGTCTCAATATGCTTTCAAATCCATTAGTTAGAGCATCTCCAGCCGAACATCCTTTATTGCTCCATTTGAGAGGATGGAATTAATATTTTTCAAGAAAAAGTGGATAGAGAAGTTTAATATTCATACAAACTCCAATCACAAACCTTAATCTCTATTTCAAAAACTTCCTCACTTTTCCTCCAATCATTATTCCCTCTCAATGCAAATCTAATTCTTTTTGCATTTTAGGAGGATCCTCTATTCCTTTTTCCCATACTCTATATATGGAGTATCAAATTTTATCCTCCAAAATACAGGAGAAAATAGAGGATGGGTTGGGGTAGTGATTTCCTCCCGAATATAGGAATAGAGGAAGAAATGGAGGACTAGAGGAGGGGTTGGAGATGCTCTTAGGGCATGGTGAGATGCTTTGTTTCAGCGAAGGTTGAAGTCTAAAAAAGGTTCAAATGAAGTGTAATAATGAAGTTGCGTTGGTCGTTGGAAGGCTACTTGGGTTCTGAAGGCCCTTCTAAAGTGTTGTTTTTAATGGGGATAATGTCTCATGTAAGAGTTCTTAGTATTTGTAATCTCATTATGAGGAAACAAGTCCATGTGAATTGGTGTTGCACGTGCAATGTGGACTGCCCTTAGTAGCAGGATCCTTCTAAAATGGGTGCGCTCCCAAGACAAGAGCTCGAATCGGCGCTTCCAAGATGGGAGCTTGACGGGAGCTCCCCTCGAGACGGGAGCTTGCTCCCAACTAACATGGCAGCTTATTGGGTGGTTAAGGCAACTATTCTCTTATTCTTAAGGGAGTTATGCTATTGTGGAAATAAAAATATGAAAATCTTATCACTCAAGAAGTTTTGCAAATTGAAAATATCTAACTTCCTATAAGTACCCTTTAAGATCATGAAAATTCTCATAAGTAATCACTTTTCCTTCAATGGTTAAGTATTTAAAGATACTTTATATACGTATTTATATGAAATCTATATACGCTTCTTAGGCGCTCCCAACCTTAGGAGTTTCTAGGTGCCCGCGCTTCCGCTCCCACTTTGTGCTACTAAGGGACTGCCTCCTTATCCATTTCTTGTGGATGGAGCCTTGGAGGGCCTTGGTCTTCATTCATCTCTTTAGTTGAGATGCGATGTGGCTCTTTTTTTTGTTTTTTCCTTGTGTGATGGGGCTTCTATTGGTTTGGAGAGGGCTAGAATTGGGAAGAGGAAGAAAAAGGCCTGTTGATTTGGCCCGTTGCGTTAACGTACCACCCTCTCTTTTGGCTGCACTTGAGCTCCTTAATATTTGCACTAAAAAGCAGACCCTCTCTTTCGAACTATTTACCTGTATCCCTCCGTCTTGGCCCAACTAAAACAAATTGTATCTCTCTTAAATTATGTTTGTGAATCTGCAAAGGTATTGGTAGAATTTTGTGGGTTGATAGAAAATGGGCTTTGTTGCTGGGCAAATTGGCTGCATAATTGTGTTTGATTTGTTGGATTAGGCACAAGTAAGGCTTCGATTTTGGGCTAGGTCTGAAAGTGGTGGCGAGTAAAGTTAGGGTTGATGGTGGCGATTGCTTCAATGTCGTTTTGGGTAAGAGGAAGAAGGGTACTGTTTCTAACATAAAAGTTCAACTTTATTTATTTGCCTTTCTCAAACCAACTCTCATAATAGGCGTGTGTACTATACCTTCTGTCAATTTGGAAGGAAAAGATAACGTTAGCACTTTAGTCCGAAACCATGAGGAAGTAGAATGGTCATTTCCAAATGTGAGGGAGGTGATGTGCCAAAGCCCTAAACCACAGGGAGGTAATCTATACTTTGCCCTAACTCCATTATTAGGTTTGTTTAGTCTAAATTTGTGACTTTTAAGGGAACAAATAGGAAGAACTTCGAGATCGCTTATGATTGCTTAGTTCGCTAGTTTCGCTAGGCCATGAGCGATTTCTGGTCACACTCCTGATGAGTATGTTTGCAGTGTTGTTTTCTTTTGCACCTTTCGATGTATATGGGAGGGCACCTTTTGGTGCCTTTTTGAATTATATGATGCATCTTACATATAACTAAAAGACCATGTTTGTGTTTGCATTCTAATGAAAATAATTTTCACTCTGTAAAGTTGCATTATTTAATTGCTGTACTTCGATTTTCAAGTTGTTCGTATCATGGGAGTGAGTTTGGTGTCTCAGGGTGCAGTTTGGGTTCTAGAACCAGAAAAGGTTCCAAAGTCATGGTCTATGGACAAAGTATCAAGAGATCAAAAGCGGAGGAAAGATATCTTCGAGGTCACCCCAGTGCGAAAGAATGCAAAAGTCAAGGATCACTCCCTTATTTTAACAGAATCAGATGGCTCTCACAGAGAAATTCAGCTAAAAGGTTGCTCAATAGTATCCGTTTCTGCTACATCATTGACCTCTAGCAAATGGTAAGGTAGCATTTGCAAGACATTTTTCTTTTCATGTCATTAACTTATTCGACGAAGTATTGACTTGTTTGGGGAAATGCTTCTTTGTTAGTTTTTCGTTTGTCTAAGGTTTTCAGCATGGGGAGCACCTCTCTCTTACCCTAAAACAGCCACCACACTTCCTTTTCTCTTTCCCCTCCTTCCACCTTGGGTTTATACCCTAATTTGGGCAGTGGGAGGGGAGGGAACAATCCCAGCCTTCAGATCTGGTTTCCCTTTCCCCTTCTCCACCAAAATTGCTTGCCGTTTGCCGCAGCACCGCTTCTGCGTTTGCAGCCACATGGTCACCGGTGGCTTCTTGGGTCACTGGCTTGGGAACTTGATCGGCAGGGGGCTAGGCAAGAGAAGGGCCCCTCAATGACGGAGGGGAGTGTATTTTTTGCTTTATTTCGTTTTTGTCCGGACTCAGTCCGGTTTTTGTCTGGATTTAGTCCGGTTTATGTCTAGATTTAGTCTGGTGGTTTCTTGGTCATGTGCTTGGTATTAGTTTTATTTTTTGCGAACCTGATCTCGCTAGGCAGGTTTGAAATAGGGCTGCACCTACTATGCTCTGATTGACCTCTCTAATGGTTTGTCTGGTCTTTGGATGCCCATTTGTCCCCATAGGGTTCCTCTATGTTGTGTAGGCTTTTGCCTCACAATTGAATACAGCTTCTCACATTTGCTATAAAAAAAAAGGGTTTTCAGTATGGATTTTTATCTAATGTTGTGTTTCAAAAGCAAACCCTATCCTCTCAGTGCGTACGCTTCCAACTTGGTAAAGTTCAACACGACCTAACCATAACTTAAAAGTGTTTAGTCCCATGTCCAGATTGGTATTACCGTATGATCTCAGACTAGACCTTGTTTCAGGTTGGCATGGGTTGAAGTTCTGAGAACTTTGTCCTGTCTGAAACCACCACCACGTTTATGTAGTGTTTGTTTTTAACTAATATCAATTCATTTGATTCTTAGTAGTAGTTCTAATGGAAACTATGATTTGGACTTTCTGTATTTCCCACCCATAGTCTTTACTTTAATATTATGCAGAAAGGCTTAACCTAATTGCCACAATCGCTTTGTATTAAAGTATTTTTTGTTTGGGATTAACCTCCTTGATGAATACTTGACAACCTAAGACTACTTAATCAAAAGCCATTCTACACAATTTTGATGAATTGGACTCAAATATGAAAAGCTGATTTTTATTGGCTGTTCAGTTTAGCTCGGTTTAAACAAATTGGGGTGCATTTGGGCCATGAAGAGAAGCTTGTGGTAACGTGGCTGATATATTGAGGAAATCGAAAGCCAAGGCCACTTTAGGCAAAAAGGGTTGATATTATACTTGGAGAAAAGTGAACAAAAACATGATAGGAGGAGTTGGATTTTTCATTTGATTTATGCCTTGTTTGGTTTGCTTCTCAAAAAGAATTTTTCAAAAAATTCCCCCTACTCCCAACATTTCTCTCTCTGTCTCTCCCCACTTATTACCCCTACTATTTTTCAAAAAACTTTTCAAAATACAAACCAAACACAGCATTAGTTTTGAGTGGATGATTTATGTTTGGGTGTGGTTCTTAGATTGTTATTACAAGTTTCGCTAGCCTTATGGTGACCTTAAGAGGGATGCATTTTTGTATGCGGCTTTTGATGTCCATTTGAGAGAGTTGTTGCATGGAACCCACTTCCATTTTTATTGACTGAGTGCATGGACTCAAAATCAAAAGCTGATTGTTATTGGCTGTTCAGTTAAGTTCTGTTTGAACAATTTGGGTTTCAGTTGCGCCATGAGGAGAAGCTATTATACCTTGATTGGTTTAAGCTGACATATGATCTGATAACGTGGCTAACCTATTGATGACATCGAAAGCCAAGGCTACTTTAGGCAGAGGGGGTCATTATTATACTTGGAGAAAAGGGATCACAAATATTTGATAAGAGAAGTTGGTTTTCTTACTTGATTTAGTTTTGATTGCATGATATATGTTTGGGTGTGGTTCTAAGATTGTTGTTAAAAGTTTCGCTAGCCTTAAAGGTGACCATAGCTGGGATGAATATTTTTATGTGGCTTTTGATCACCGTTTGAGAATGTTGTTACATGCAACCCACTTCAATTTTCGATATTGACTGAGTGCATGCGAGTCATGTGAAGTAGTTGCCTAATTGTAGGTTTCTCTATTTCTTGATACTTCATCAGTAGATCCCTATAAAGGTCTTATGCAGAGCAATATTCTCTTTCAAAACAGTTTTTTATAAATAATAAAACCTCGACTGTGGCTATATTTTACATTTTTATTGTTCTTCTTAGGCCTTGGTGTTGACTTTTTGGCCCAAAAGTTGCTTTCAAAATGAGTTTCAATTGGTTTTGGCCTTGATTTGGGTGTTAATAACGACAGTCACTAATTACAGCAAATGTTTGGCAACTTGGGGCTTGATTGCATTACTAACTATTACTAGAAAGGAAAAATAATTTTCATGAACTTCCTTGTGTTTATGATGTGTCAATTCAAAAGGGTGGATCAGAGAAGAAAAGCCATCGAGTAGCTGAAGGATGTACTAATCTGGCCTCATTGAAAAACTACTCTGAACTTTACTTTTGCAAGGGTTATCCACATTGATGAACGAGATTGGACTCTAGCTGTAATCAAATGAGTAGCTCGCTATTCACGGATGGATTATTTTTTGTGTGAATAGATATTTTCATAAATAGTTTCAGTGGATGTGGGATGAATATTGCTATTTGCCCAAAATGATACAAAGATAACAAGGTTTATATAGCAATTGAAAGACTATGCCACCCTGACAATGAAAATGATAAAACCTAGTGCCTACCATCTAGCAGTCAATTCTCTCTAAATTCATCTACACACCCTACAGTCTGTAGTGACTGACCTTCATCCCCCTTTGTCCTTGGACTCAATAAAGTTCGAACTAGACAGGAACTTCTTGTTTCTTTGATCAACCACTTCAGAGTTACCTAGTCCGTCATGTGCTCTTTTTATAGGTTTCATAAAATTAATTTCAGGGAACTCAACAAGCTTTTATGCCAAATACTTGGGTTGGCTGCATCCACTTCAAGTAGTTGATTCAATGGGCCCAGATTTGACTCTTACAGTGTCCAAATTACTGAAAAGAAGAATTAATAAACACATTATTGTATATTCTGCAGTTTAAATATTGAATAAAGTATCAAAGTCTTGTACTTGGTCATGGATACTAACTATGGATGAATGCTTATGGAGTAGAGAATGTGGGACACTTGAATTTTGTTTGCTTATGTAAGTGGCATATAACTTGCAGAAATTACATGGTCCTCCTCCTTTTTCAAGCTTTATTGCTGTTCTAAAGGAAAAGGAAAAATATGTATTTTCTGTTTACATAAATTTCATAATATTGCAGGGCCAAAAAATACCCAATCAAAGTGGAGAGCAAGACCTCAATGTTATACAATGGAAGTAAAACTATTTACATTTATCTTGAGACGTCTATGGAGAAGGAGTCCTGGTGTAAAGCCCTCCGTCTTGCTTCTTGTAATGACACAGAAACACTCGAGTGGTTTTCCAAGTTGTGTCTAGAGTTTCAGAGTTACCTGGCAACCTTAAATGAGGGACATCTTTCATTGTTGAAACCATCTGGTTTCTACGCTGGGCCTGTGGACAGGTCTGTCAAGCTTGATGGTTCATCAAAGGTTCGGCACTTTCTAAAAAAAATTGCAAAGAAGGCATCTAAGAGTGGTGTAGAAAATAAGACAAGCTGGACCTTGGCATCAGTCCGTGAAGAGACAAAGATCAATGAGAAATGTCATTCACCCCAAGATTCAGTTTTGGGCACTGGTGTGGTAAAGACTGCTTCAATACAGGAGGCATCTAACGTTTCAGCGGAGGAAAAAATTGGTCCATCATCAACATTAGCTCCCTCAGGCAGCAGAAGTCATACTTCTGTGTTTTCTGATGTAGATTCCGATGAAAGGATTGGTAGTGATGAGGGAATCCCTTGTTGGAATTTGCTTACATCACGTTTGTTTTTTGACGCCAAAAGCAATCTAGGGATTAGAAGTTTTATTCAAGCAAGAATTCAGGTATGTAATGTTGCATAAATTTTTGTTATCATATATGTATTTTTCCAAATCAGGCCATGTTGCGTGCTGCCTATTATTTGCTGGAGCAGGCTTTGGTTTTCTCACTTGTTGAACTGTCCCACTTACTTTTGTGTTATTATTATAATTTTTTTGATAAGTAAGGAATATTATAATCAAAATGCATTATGGGAATGCCGCCCGTATACAAAAGAGGCCACAGAACAAATGGAAAAGCTCAAACCAGTCTAAAAATTTGTAAAGAGAAGGATTACATTCTCTCTTGTCCCAACTATGCTATTCACCAGAATACTGTTGATGCTAGATAACAACTTTTGTTTTATTTTCATGCATTGAGTTCTTGTAGGAAATCCAGGGGACTGAAAAATTACGTTGGTAATAACATGAGCCCCATTCCAAAACCTAATACTCCCTCCGTCCCAAAAAGTTGGACACTTTTGAGATAGCTTGCCATTTTCAATTGCCTATATTTTTCAATGTGAATGTTATAAAATATGCAATATGGATCTTGTTTGATAGATTTTAATTAATTCTATTAAACAAAGTTTTCAAAATCACATATAACTTTATAAATCGAAAGATGTAAACAATTTAAAATGGCATGCAGTTCCAAAAGTGTCTAGATGGAGGGAGTAATATTCTTTATTTTGTGCAAGGTTCACGATTGAAATTGCGTCATTTGTAGTAAGTGAAGGAAGCTGAGAGCCTGAGATATGTAGCCCATTAATCCAGATGTAGTACATTCATCTCCATAGGATCACACGTCCGTGTCGGTGGATGGTCCACAGTCCACACCGCATCATTGCCCCGTCGAAAACCACTGTTGGCTGAGCCAAGTGAACTTGGAGGATGAATAGTCTTTCTCGAATGAGCCACGCTGTGTATAGTAATAACATGAGCCCCATTCCAAAAAGTAATAATTCTCTTTGTTTTGTGCAAGGTTCATGATTGAAATTGCGTCATTTATAGTAAGGGAAAATGACGGCCAAGGACGTGTTTTGATAATTAATACCCGCCAAGGGCATTTTGTTCATTAACAAATATTCTTAACATGTCCTTAAAAGGTATTAATTATCAAAACACGTCCTGGGCCGTCATTTTCCCTTGTAGTAAGTGATGGAAGCTGAGATATGTAACCCTTTAGTTCTCTTTAACTTGGTGATGTGGGATCCAGGTGTGGTACATTCACCTCCATTGGATCATGCGTCCGTGTTGGTGGATGGTCCACAGTCCACACCTGCATCATCGCCCGTCGAAAGCCACTGTTGGTTGAGCCAAGTGGACTTGGAGGATGAATAGTCTTTCTTGCATGAGCCACACACAGCGTGGCAAATCTCATGTTTATACTAACTCTACGTAGTTAACTAGTACCACGGTACCACCAGCATGTGCGTGACACGTCTTCCTGACCTCTTTGATGCCTTACAGTTGATTTGGGGGCATGCTTCCACAGCATGTCCCTCAAGTTCCTCGATTGTTGGAGGTGTGAGGGTCCATTATTTTAATGGTAAAACTTTCTGAGAGTAGTCACTTTGCGCATATATTGCCCGATGTTAGGTCCGGCTCCAGTCCACTCCCTCCTGTACCAACATCAATTGGAGATTACATGAATACTGTTAACATTGGAGTACTTACTAAATTCCATGATGATAGATCTGTGATGTCTAGATTTTCCAGAACCTGTTTATGGAAATGCTAATAATGGATTTTGTATTTCAAATCAAACACATCAATTTGTGTTTGTTGATATCTATTCTGGAGGTGGTAAAATTGTTTGGGATGGGCAACTTCATTTTAGCTCAATGAAGTAGTCTAAAATCATCAACCCAAAGCTTGTATAAGAAAACATCCTGAGCACAGGCTGCCGGCTGGGTATGGTTTTCACCGAAGAGGCCGATCATGGTCTTGGGCTAGGCCTTTTTACTTCAGCTTGAGGTTGGATGTTTGTGGGCCTGGCCTGAATAGCTGGCCTATGTGATACTAGGAAGCGTCGTCGTTGGAAAAGTTGAATTGTTCTCACAAGTTAGGGCCTGGAATGATCAACTTGTGATTGTAAGCTATACAAGACTGTCGTCATCAATTCTGTCTTTCTACGTAACTTTTTTTTAGGCATGTTCAACTATTTTCTACATTGTATGGTATATTTACAATTGATGACCGGAATCGGTATGTTTTCATGTTATTTGTTTTATGGAATGTGCTTATGACCCTGACGCAGATTTTTCTCTGTGCAATAGAGAACACTGTCCAATATGAAGAAACCCAGTTACATAGGTGAACTAACCTGTATTGGCATTGATCTTGGGAATCTTCCTCCATATATCAGTGGTATGAGGCTTCTTCCCTCAGACATGAATGAAGTATGGGCCATGGAAATTGACATACAGTATTCTGGTGGCATTGTGTTAGATGTTGCAACAAGGCTTGAAGTTAGTGAGCTAGAATTTGAGGAACGCATAGTGGATACGAATTTAGAACCAAGCCCTGTCGAGGAGGTAAAAAAAGATCTTTTAGAAGGTTTTGAGTATTTTGGAAAGCAATTAGAGCTTTCTGAAGGTGCAGATGGTGCAACAGAGCGAATGGATGAAGCAGATCCAAAACAAGGTATTCAGTGAAACCTTCTTTGTTCGATACTATGTGCACAGTAGCAATACGAACATACTTGTGAGTGTCATTGCAATGTGAAATATTGAGACTGCAGTAAAGTAATTCTGATTATTATTTTTGAGTACTTAATGCAACCAAAGAATTTCACCTGAGGGATAGACAATAAAAGACGGATACAGGTGCACTCCAAAGTTTTGCTTGTATGTATTATTAAGGAGGAAGTTGTTTTCGGTATAGATCTAAAATTTGTACTGAAGGAAAAGTGTTACCA
The DNA here is from genome assembly GCA_019656275.1 of Rhododendron kiyosumense. Taxonomy (NCBI): domain Eukaryota; kingdom Viridiplantae; phylum Streptophyta; class Magnoliopsida; order Ericales; family Ericaceae; genus Rhododendron; species Rhododendron kiyosumense. The sequence continues at coordinate 502,400 of BPLS01000170.1, read as the reverse complement.
CGTCTATTTTCTAAATCTTCTGAGTTATCCACTTAATCTAACATGATTTGATGCATTTGATCACAAGTCCATTGCTAACTTTGTTCTGCCTGGAAATACTACCAATCGAATTTTCTAAATTCTCTTATTCATCTACTTCCTTGTTTCATGGTAAGAAATACTTGATCACAACCAGGCAATCAGAGTGAGGAGGGAGATGAAATAAGAACTCTATTTAATTTGCTTATTTATTCGATCCCTGCTTTCATGCTTTCAAAGGCCTTCTGTCGCTAGTCCCTATGAAAAAAGGAGTTTGGCCCAGCATGTTCTTTTAGTCTGTGGTTGGATGGTTGTGTTACACCGTGAACTTACACGGTATGGCATTGTTGGGGTTAGATCACTCGATGCTATTGTTTCGTTTCTAGTGCCATTTCTGCGATCCCTTTTGTTAGGAGGAATTTGGTGTGGTCCTTATTAAGGGAACTTCTGGGATTTTGAATGGCGCATGTTTATGGCATCACTGATGGAATTTAAAGTTAATTTCATTCTCTTTTTGGGTTTTATCAAGTCTGGAGCTATCATGATTCATTATATTTATGGTATCCTAGGTTAGCAGTGAAAGGACATTTAGTCAACGATCAGATCTGCTGGTCAGATTGAATTTGAATCCACAGAATCTACCATGTATCTTATTTAGGACCGGTTCTACTGGGTTGTTCTTCAGAAGTCAAATGATGGTCAGCATGTTCGGCTTTGCTATATATACATCTAAAGAGTCATACATGGGATTCCCAGTTTCTTCTATATAGGAGTTCAGTTCATGCAAATTCTATTCTTTAGTTACTTCACAGCAAGAGAAAGTTCTAGTTTGATCTTTTTACTCAAGAAACCACTCTAGTTTGGATGTTCCCCTTCTTTTTCCGCAAACCATTAAACCTTCATTCAAACCTATTTTCAAGAAGTCAACTCTGCGGCTGCAAATGGATGGGCATTACTAACCAAGCCAAGCCCAGTTCTCGTAGATAGGGGCTGGTGCCTCACTCATAGAAAATAAATTAATATTGAGACAGCTCCAGGTTGGATGTGAGGGTGTGGCATGGGATAGTAATTAGTTCGATGAAGTCTTCTCGTTGGTGCTTTTATGTGATGAAGCGCTTCATATTTGTCAGAACACTGTGAATGGGTTTATCCTTGGAGGACAATGAGTGTATGGAAATCCTAAGAACTCCAGAGTACTATGTAAGCAAGGTGGGGAGACAGAATGGGCGGGCATTACTAACCAAGCCAAGCCCAGTTCTTGCAGATATGCACTGTTGGCTTACTCAGAGAGGGAAAATTGTGTGTGAGGCTGTGGCATGGGATGGTATTTTAGTTTGATGAAACCTTCTCATTGCTGATTTTAAATAAGGAACATGATTTGGCACTTGATATTTGTCAAATCATTGTGAATGGGTTAACCCTAGGAGGGCAATTGTGTGTCTGGGATTCCTAAGCATTTCGGAGTACTTCCATGAAAAGCATCGAAGATACTCTTTGCGTTGTAGTTATGCAGCTTTCCATTCTTTGCAGGGTGTATTCATTAAGGTAGATGGGTGAGAGTTCATCTAGGCCGTAGGTACCTTGTATGATTGAGGCTCATTCAGATACAAATGAACTAGATAGGTATAATTTAGGTTTCTTTCATTGAGCAATATTATGCAACTTTTGAGGTAGATGAGCCTCAATCATATAAGATACAAATGAACTAGATAGATATAATTTAGGTTTCTCTTCATTGAGCAATATTATGCAACTTTCTAATTGTCCGTTTGAAGGAATTCATTTTCTTGGCCAGATTGTGGCCATACCTTTTTTTTTTTGTGTGTAAACAGATTGTTGAAAAAGTTCGCAAGGGTACTTTTGGGATCTTCACTGGAAATTGAAGACTTGTTGCAGTTTTAGTTGAATTCTAAAATGGTCTCTTGATAATTGACACTATGATTTTGAGTTCGATCCATTTTGTTTGCAGATGGGGTAAAGACCTATAAGACCACCAAAAGTGGCTCATCGTCTGCATCTAAGTGGAAATCTATTGTTAATTCCATTGCCAAACAGGTTTCACAGGTCTGTAAGCATGTATCCATTTTTTTGCTCAATATGATGTTCTTGAGAGAAGTTTCGTATTATCTTGTACGTCTCAATATTGAAAGATGTTGAAATATATGTCACTTCGGATGGTGTATGATGGAGTGTGTTCCTAGGTTTAGTTCAAAACATAGTAGCAATAATTGGTGAAATTACATGGAGACCCCCTCACCTATACATTTTGAACACGAACACCACCTAACCTTTAAAAATGCCCAAAACCACCCCCTCATCTATAATCGTTAACCAATCAGCACCTTTCTATCATAAGGCCATCAAGATGAAGGGGTCAGCGTGGACAATTTTTCATAGATCAAGGGGTCAATGTGGGGCAATTTTTAAGTGCTAGAATCTTCATTCCCTTCATTCCATTAACAAAGTTAGACAATTTTTTTATTTCATATAGATGAAGGGGTCTGAATGGGCGGTTTGAAACGTTAGAGGATTTCCATGTCCAAAAAGGTATAGATGAGGGGGTTCTCCGCGTAATTTCACCACAATATTTAATCATTTTTTTAGAGAATAGAGAAAGTGTTTAGGGTGACACAAATCGGACATTTGGATTATTTATGTAGTAGTAGTAGTAGTTAAACAATACAATGACTAAGATGCTCTTTCTTACCATTCTCAACATATATAACTCTACACTCCCTTCAAGCTGGAGATAAAATATTAGGTTGGTACTGTTAAGTTACCAATTGGCTTAAAAGTTTAAGCTATTTGGAAATGGGTCCAACAATGTATATCAAGCTATCTAACACCCTCTCTCACATGCAACCTGTCTTGCACGTGGAGATGCAAATTTTCACAGATTAAGGGAAACATAATACGAGGAGAAGTAGAATGCAAATGATGGACAAATGCAAACAGAGAAACTTGAACGCAAGATCTCTTGCAACTTGAGCTCTGATTCCAATTTTTTTTTTTGGGTAACTTTCTGATACCATGTTACACGGTCTTGGATAGAACTCAAATCCAAAAGCTAGTTGTTGAAGTGAGAGTGCCCTCACGCTTATATACTTCATATTATTTTGGTACCCAGGCAATATGGGACTTCACTTCACTGTGGTACGCAGTAGAACCCAACGACCAGCAATAAACCAACTATTGACAACCAATCAATGCGCAAGACAAACAACATCAACAACGAACAATAACATATATGATGAACGTGAACTTCATTACCCCACATAACACAATGAAATAAACAACCATGTAAAGTTGAGAGACGACAATATCGATTTGTGGAAAACCCAAATTAGGGTAACTTTCATTAAACTGGGTATATATACAATGCAAGATATAACAATTACAATGAGGTCCTAACTAATTAACTATTTACATACTAAGGATAAATAATGAAACTCCATACAACGAACTAATTCATTAATCTAACACTCCCCCTCAAGTTGGTGCGAAGATATCGATCAAGCCCAACTTGAATGCAATAGGGTGGAAACCCTTGCTGCCAAGTCCCTTTGTGAATATATCAGCCAACTGATCTCCAGATCTCACAAAAGGTATACATATCGAACCCTCGCTCAGTTTCTCCTTGATGAAGTGCCTGTCAATCTCAATATGCTTCGTTCTATCATGTTGAACAGGATTATGAGCAATATTTATAGCAGCCTTATTATCACAGTAGAGTTTCATAGGACCACTGTCAATGAAACCCAAATCACGTAATAAGGTTTGGAGCCACAAAAGCTCGCAAACACCATGAGCCATGGCTCTATACTCTGCCTCTGCGCTAGATCTAGCAACCACTGATTGCTTTTTACTTCGCCAAGTAACCAAATTCCCTCCAATAAAGGTACAATAGCCAGAGGTAGAGCGTCTATCATTCACAGAACCAGCCCAGTCAGCATCAGTAAAAGCCTCCAACCGCAAATGACCATGATTAGAGAACAGAATTCCTCTTCCTGGAGCTGATTTGAGATACCTCAAAATACGATAAACTGCATCCAGGTGTGAAATACAAGGATCATGCATAAACTGGCTAACTACACCCACTGCATAGGTAATATCCGGCCGGGTGTGAGCTAAATATATCAGTCGCCCAACAGGTCGCTGATACCTCTCCTTATCAGTACGTTCGCCCATATCTCTACTCAAGTGATGATTTGGCTCAATAGGAGAATCTGCAGGTTTACAACCCAACATGCCTGTTTCTTCCAAAAGATCAAGAATATATTTTCGTTGAGAGATAAAAATACCTCTATCAGATCTTGCCACTTCCATTCCAAGGAAGTATCTCATCGCTCCCAAGTCTTTAATCTCGAATTCTAGGGCAAGTCGAGACTTCAAATTATGAATTTCATTCACATCGTCACCTGTCATTATTATATCATCAACATAAACAATAAGGACAGCAATCTTACCATCACTCCTCTTAATGAATAGAGTATGGTCAGCATTGCTCTGTTTGTAGCCGAAACTCAGCATGGCCTTTGAGAACCTGCCAAACCAAGCCCTAGGTGACTGCTTCAAACCATACAGTGCCTTCTTTAATTTGCACACCTTTCCCTCACTTGCAGCGGAAGAAAAACCTGGTGGAATATCCATATACACTTCCTCATCCAGATCACCGTGGAGGAATGCATTTTTTACATCAAACTGTTGAAGTGGCCAATTCAGGTTAGCTGCACAGGAAAGTAGAGCTCGCACAGAATTCATCTTTGCTACTGGAGCAAATGTCTCCTCATAGTCAATACCGTAGGTTTGAGTGAACCCTCTGGCGACCAATCTAGCTTTGTATCTGTCAACTGTACCATCTGCATTCTGTTTAACAGTAAATATCCACTTACATCCCACTGATTTCTTTCCTCCAGGAAGTGGTACTAGCTCCCAAGTGCCATTCTTTTTCAAAGCTGTCATCTCCTCTACCATAGCTCTTTTCCATTCGGGTATGACAAGCGCATCCTTCCAATTCTGTGGAATAGATATAGAGGAAAGAGACGAAACAAAGGCATAATATGAAGGAGATAAACGATCATAAGACACGAATTGGGAGATGGGATGTAGAGTACATGATCTTTTCTCTTTTCGAATAGCAATAGGACGATCATCAATAACAGGAGGTTCAATAAGAGAAGAATCACTACTAAATAAGTCAGCTGAGAGAGGAGAATCATTAACAGGAGGAGAATCATTACCAGATGAGTCAGTTGAGGAGTCTGGAACTGGAGTAGGCAACGGTGATTGACGAAGTGGTATCACATGGGAGGACTTCCTATCTTTCTGTCTAGCATAGGTCTTCAAGTTACCTTGCAACCGTGCTGGAAGTCCATCAGTGTCATCGCTCATGCCATGTGTTGCCTCTTCAGCAGATACTGTTTCTTTCTCTCCCTCAACATGATTATAAAATAGGTGCTCCCCCTCACCATGGTTATACATAGTAAACATCTCTTCCTCCTGATTAGACTCCCCCTGAAGAGATGACTTGGAGAGGGAATAAAAAGACTCTCTTTCCCAAAAAGTGACATCCATGGAGACTAAAAACTTTCTAGAATGTGAATCATAACACTTGTAACCCTTCTGGGTAGGAGAGTACCCAACAAAAATACACTTATGGGCTTTATGACCCAACTTACCTCCGGAGGGGTGGGGTGCATGGACAAAGCACACACAACCAAAAACTCTTGGGGGAAGAGTGATAGCATGATAACTGCTAGGAAGACACTCTATGGGAGTCTTGAAGTTGAGAACACTGGATGGCATACGATTGATAAGGTAAGCGGCAGTTAAAATGGCTTCTCCCCATAAGAATTTTGGAACATTCATGGTAAACAAAAGAGACCGAGCAACCTCAGCCAAATGACGATTTTTGCGTTCAGCAACTCCATTTTGTTGTGGAGTGTCAACACAAGTCGTCTGAAACAGAATACCATGCTCATCAAGAAAAGCCCTAAAACCTTTATCAATATACTCAGTGCCATTATCACTACGGAGAATTTTAATTTTTGCATCAAACTGAGTACTCACCATCGCATGAAAAGATCGAAAACAAGAAAAAACTTCACTCTTTGATTTAAGTAAAAACACCCAAGTAGCACGAGAATAACAGTCGATAAAAGTAACAAACCAACGATACCCCTTAAGAGAAGTAACAGGAGAGGGCCCCCAGACATCAGTGTGAATAATCATAAACGGGGATTCACTTCTTTTGTTAATAGGTGCATAAAAAGAACGCTTATGTTTTCCAAGCTCACAGGCTTCACAAAAAAACTGACTCCGAGGACAATGTTTAGTTAGGACAGGAAAAAGTTTTTCTAAAATCCCATAAGATGGATGACCCAATCTACGGTGCCACTGATGTAACATAGAGAGACTTGGACTCGTATCTACTTGCAGAGCCAGACCACTTGGCATGGGCGAAGAAGACGGACCAGGAGAAGACTCCAGATAATAAAGGCCATCACATGATCTACCACTGCCAATCACCTTCCCTGTACCCAGTTCCTGAAAGACACAATGTGTAGGAAAAAAAGTCACTGAGCAATTTAAGGATTGTGTAAGACTACTAACGGAGAGAAGATTAGTAGGAAAATTTGGCACATGAAGAACTGAAGAAAGGGGAAGGGTTGGAGAGCAGTGAATGGAACCTTTCCCTGAAATAACACCAGATAGGGATCCATCGGCCACTCGAATCTTATCCTTACCAGAACATGTAGAGTATGAGTCAAAAAATGAAGAACAACCTGTCATATGATCTGTGGCACCAGAATCTATGATCCATGGAAAAGATGATGCATTAGCTGGAATACCTGTAGAGAAAGCAGCAGTGGAGATAGGAGCTATAGTAGATGGAGTATCAAGCCTGACCAGTAGGCACCTGAGAGCTTGTATCTCCTCCCGGGAAAGAGGGCCAGTTGGAATATGGTTGGGATTACCCGCCATATCAACAGAAGGTAGTGAACAAGTACCAGACAATAACAATTCCCAAAAATAACTCCAATCAAGGGAATCAACTCAAAATAAGCAATACCCAATCAATTAGGGCCCAAACCTTCAACAATCCACGAACAATCAACCACCAACAACCAAAGATAGTAGTAACAATCTACTAAAAAATGCCAAAAATTGTAGAAAAGGTGCCCAAACTCTCTGGGTCAACTCAAACTGACTTGGTCGAACTCAAATAGCAGCAGCGGAAGCCTGAAAGTACCTGACCTGAACGTGAAACGACCTGGAAAACTCCAGCGAGCTCCGGTGAGGGAAGGCAACGCCTGAAAGTAGTGGTCGGAGGTCCGAATAGGGCCAGAAGACTGTCGGTGAACCCTAGGTTTCAAATCCGAGTGGCAAATAGGTCTGAAACTGGTTGATAGAGCAGATGGCACTGTTCACGCGACACTGTTCATCAATTACTGTTCACGCGACACTGTTCACCGTATTGTTCATGCGACACAATTCACGGGTTACTGTTCACGCGGCACTGTTCACCGTACTGTTCACGCGACACTATTCACGGGTTACTGTTCACGCGGCACTGTTCACGGGTAGGTGCAACGGAAATCCCACGTTAGGGTTAGGATCTCTGCTTTGATACCATGTAAAGTTGAGAGACGACAGTATCGATTTGTGGAAAACCCAAATTAGGGTAACTTTCATTAAACTGGGTATATATACAATGCAAGATATAACAATTACAATGAGGTCCTAACTAATTAACTATTTACATACTAAGGATAAATAATGAAACTCCATACAACGAACTAATTCATTAATCTAACAAACCAACATGATGAACATAGGGCAAAATAATCCTAACATAGTAAATCAAGTGAACCAGCTCCACAACCACTCACCAATAATAGAAAATCATCAACATGAGATTGAGATCAACGAACTGTGATGTTGTGAGAAGATGAGGGTGGGTGCGATGAGGATCGACGAACATGGGGCTCGACGATTGCAATGAACAAGATCGACAAGGGTTGACAAGGCTAATAGCGATCATTGAGGTCATGACGGAAGGTGGGTGGCAATTGATAAGGTGATTGGCAGAAGGTGGCAAATAAGGATGACTAAAAGGTCTGATACCATGTTTTGAGAGAGATACGATGTTTAGGGTGACAAATCCTAACACAAGCATATCATACAAGGAGGAGTAAAACAATACAATGAATAATGTGTCCTCTCTTTCTACTCTCAAGACACATGGTTCCTAGCAATTGTTATCTCGTGTTTACCTCGAGTAACTTGTTATTAAGCTCTGTTGGGCCATCATGTCTGACAGCAGGGGTTTGAGGATATCCATTATGTCTATTTATGAGGCCAACTGTTATGTCTATACCCAATTTGCCCCTAGAATATCTGCTTCGTCTTCATTTTTTGGTGGTGTGGACGCCACTGATTCACTTCTTGATCTTTCATTTGCTTTGAAAGCATGAATTTGGATGAGTAAATTACAGGTACTGAAGTTCATAACAATGTAATTGGAGATCAAAAGGTCCACGTATAGACTCATTAATTGGATGAGAATCATGAATTTATAAAGAAGCCAGAGCAAGACCTAATTGAAAATGAATTGGAATTATTGATTGTGTCATAAAGACCCTTATGGCCATGCCCCAATCCTCCTGCCGGAGGAATATGTGCGTCTAAAAGATCTTTCATGTTGTTCCCAATCCTGAAGTTTGTTCTATATATATGACGCCGGACGGCCAGTGTGCTTGAACTCACAAAAGAAAAGAAAGGAAGCCAAAAGAAAAAGAAAACCCTGATCCCAATAATCTTTTTTTCTTGATATCAAAACGTACCATATTAATGTAACAAGCCTAGTATTTATAGGCTAGTCACAATGTTTCCAAAGTTGAATTAAACATGTTTAAAAATAAAATAAGCAATATCCTAAATAGCATATTCATTTCCTAAAATTAAATAAATCAAAGACTAATAAATATTAATGTTTTTGTCCACACCTCATGTACGCACAAGTGATCTTGGGCCTTATGTGATCCCCATCAACACATGACCAGCGACAAGGAAAAAAATACAATAGCTAAATGATGATGAGTAATATCAGTCAGCCATGAACTTTGCGTTTGAGGATGAAATTGTTCGAAGTTAATTTTCTAAACGGAAGTTTGAAGAGTCTAGTAGAATTGTCTAGAATTTGTTGTAGTTAATTTAATCCTATCTAGAAGTCAAGAGTTAGTCTTATCTAGAAGTTGGAAGGTCAAGAGTCAGTCTTATCTAGTTTTACCTTCAAGTATAAATTGAGTCGGTGTGGCAAGTACCCAAGAATAAAATTTCAGAAAAATACTTCTCTTGCTGCACCTAAGTACCAGTAAATCTTGGCAAATCCATCTATAGCTTTCGTTGCGTCAACAGGATCCCCTGAGAAGGGTTAAAATAGCGGTCCCTGCTCCTTGGGAAGTACCAAATAAATGACTACTTGAATCAGTGTTTTGAGCATAAAGATCCACTGACCTGTAAACAGTGGACCTAACCCTTGCGGTAATACATCTAAGAAATAGTTCCATCGAGATTCTCGCAAATTCTCTTTGACAAGCGTTTTTTGTTATCTTTTTTAAGTTCTCACCCATGCTCATACATTAATGCGCCACAATTTACAATTTAACTTTTGCGGAAAAAAATGGTACAATTTAGATTACACCTTTCATTAAATTTATTGGTCTACTTTTTTCAACATTTGTAATGTTTATCGATGGGAAAGTTGATGCAGAAAACTTGACTGAACTATCCCCTATTAGTTGAACGTGCGTGCATTTGTAGGATGTGTACAATGGTAATTTTTAGTTTGTTTGCATGTTATCTATGGGCGCTGTAAGTGGTTTCTACTCAAAATAGAGCTTTCTGGATTGGAATAACATTATGGGACGGGATAGGAAATCTTTATTTAACAGAGAAGCCTTTTTATTTTAACTTTACTGTTTTGATTGTGTATCATTACAAATTTGCAATATCTGCATGAAAGACAATGGCATAATCTCTTCTTTTTTTTGACTCATGAATTGATCTTTTTGGTTAAAGGTGCCTCTTGCTTTGGCAATAAAAGTTACGTCACTTAAAGGGACACTGCGGTTGCATATAAAGCCACCTCCTTCTGATCATCTATGGTTTGGGTTCACATCCATGCCTGATATTGATTTCAACTTGGAGTCTTCCGTGGGAGAACACAAGATTAATAGCGGACGTATTGCTTTATTACTGATCAGTCGGTTCAAGGTGAGATTATGTCTTTGTAGCATTCATATTAGTCCATTGATGTTTATTTGATTATCTTTGTGGAAGTTTGTTGAAAGTCAACTTAAATGCTTTAATCTGATATCTAGAAATGACCATAATTTAATGGTAATTCTAAGGAGTCTATTCTCTGCTCCCTTTTAATCTTTCTCACATTTATTTTTGTTTGGGTTTGAATATAGTGAGTATATTATGAAATTGTACATAATTGGAGATGGGGTTTATTTGTTTATAATGTTAATATAGTTAGTAGATAAGAAAATTGAACATATTCTGCGATTGTGTGTTTGTGTACCATGCTTTTATTTGTGTTGATCCTGGTTTGATGGGAAGAATTTGTGCTAGTTAGTATTTTCTTTGTAAGAGGATCATGGATACTACGATTTTCACAATGTGGACAGTAGGAAAAAATGCATACATGCAAAATACTGCAGAAGATACGACTAAGACTGACAAAACAAGGTACAATGGTCCCAAATGAAGTGTCAGAACATGATTCAAAATAACAGCTCCTACGTTCCAGAAATGTCTGCAAGAGAAGCAGATCGTAGACCGATCATATATAATACGATCGATGATAGATTGCCCGAGGATTGAATCCTTGCTTAGATGCAACCCCTGATCCATATAGCTAAAGTAAGTACCTGACAGAGGTTCTTGGGATAAGGACTCACTGTACAGTCTAATATGAACGAAGTCATGTTGGGAGCTGCACCGCTTTAAGAGTAAGAGGAGGAGTCCCCATGCTGAATGTTGTCCTTTGCAAGGCATCTAACAAATTTCCTGAACTCCGATTCACTACCTTACCGTCTGTTTGAGGGTGATAAGCACTGCTGTATTGTAACTTAGTCGCCAGCAATTTCCACAAAGTTCTCCCAAAATGGCCAAGAAACTTTGTATCTCGGTTGGAGGTGATAATCTTGGGAACACCATGTAGTCTAGCCACTTCCTGAAAGAAAAGAGTAGCCATGTAAGTTGCATCTAAAGTCATCTTACTTGCAAAGAAATGAGCCATTTTAGAGAAACGATCAACAACAACAAAAATAGAATCCAGACCCCTTGCTGTCTGAGGCAAACCCAATACAAAATCCCTGCTCTCTTCCTCCCATGGAGAAGTACAAATTCGTAAAGGAGTATAGAGGCCAATATTTTGCTTCTGCCTTTTTGAAACTTGACAAATATGGCACCTTTCCACATGTCGATACACATCCTGTCTTATAGTTGGCCAAAAGTACCTTTCCGCCACTAAACTTTGCGTTTTATCCCTGCCAAAATGACCTCCAAGGCCACCTCCATGCAGCTCAGCAATCAACATCTACCTCAAGGAACCTTCAGGTATGCAGAACTTATCTCCCTTGAACGAAAACCATCAGTTGCAATAAATTCTGCCCTTTTCTTGCTGTCTTGGGCTGCATGTTTCTCAAGCAATTCCTTAAAATAAGGATCTTCATTGTATTGTGTCTTCACCACCTCTAGCCCAACAACAGTATTAGACATGGTGTTTAGCAAAAAACCTTCCTACTTAAAGCATCTGCTACCTTATTTTGCAATCCAGCTTTATGCCGCAAGGAAAACGTATGTATAATGTTGTAGGAATGCCACCTATTTTGCATGCCTATGGCTAAACTTTTTTTTTTGTGAATTAAGATACCGCAAAGCTTCATGATCTGAATTCAATAGGGGTAGCGTAACTATTCTTTGGTTTTCCTCCATATTGTATAAATGTGGTGGAGATGTACAAATGTACCTACGTTATTATGAGACCTCCAATGAGTAGAGAGAAAATGATCCAAATTATTAATCTCCAGAAAAAAAAAGAAAAAAAGATCAGATCTTTGAATGCCATGACTGATAATTGCATAATTACGGATTTAACCAGGAAGAATTATACATACCTCCCAAACACCCATAATTGCCAATATGCCATTATTTCCGGTAAGACTTACGTGTCCAACTGTACGGAGGTGCATGAATTTGAGGTCCATCAAGCCACTTGAATCAATAATGAAGTGTCGACTCCCTAGGTGATTGGGTAACACACCGACCCAACTTCTCGGTCCCTGTTAAGACTTGAATGTGATCCCATAAGTTAATGGTGGGCTAATAGACCACATCACATCATATGTTCTATTCACGAGGACCCTACCAAAGTCATATTACCAGTACAGACATAGTTCACCAACGGTTTGAAGCAGATGATATGAGCAGACACAAAGCAAGATGAAGTCATAGGAGTTCTCCACCCCACCTAAACTCGTCTTTTTGGAACCATAAGGGCAAGCACCATGATATTGAGAGAACCATACGGATAAAAAGTGGCGCACTATCAAGAGCTACCCACATTTCTAACTTACGCTACTGAGATTTTTGTTTGCGTCGAGTGTGGGTATGTATCTAAGGGTTGGGTCCATTAAACACCCAAGTCCAAGGATGTGTGTGAGAAAATATTTGAAATGGTGTTTACAAGGTGCAATAGAGCAACTATGTATGATATTAAGAATTTTAGATGGGGCTATAGATGAGCAGAGCTGTGATCTGAAACGAGTTCTAATCAGGTCAATCATGGATCAAACTTGATTAGTTTTGTTCTTAAAACCAGAACAAGCTTATCGAGCTTGGTTTATGAACTGTTCAAAAAATATGTTCGAGTTTGGTTTGTTTATGTAGCACTTTATCTTGAAGGAGCTTTTAAGAGTCTGGTCCTAATTTTAGGTTGTAGGTATATGCAAATTCCAGTTACTAAATATGCTTTACTAGTTTAATGTAAAATCATCTCTCTTCAGAATCTCGTCCACACTACTTACTAAATATTCAACATAGGTTGGAACCTAATATTTCTTGGGACATGGGGCTGTGGGACACGCTCTGAGATGTTCCTGGCGATTGTTGCATGTCACTTTTATGGTCCAAAACAACCATTAAATGTTCCTGGAGTGAAATTATACAATAGTCCGGATCCCACAAGAATGTGTGATTATAAAGTTGTCTGGAGTATCACTTGGCAGTACTCCCGGGCTATTGAATAATTACTCGTTCTTAGAGGTAATGTTTTAGGTCTGTCCACAGTGGTCGTCCTAGATCTTTTGGTTTATTTGTATTAGTTCAAATCAAACTGCACATTATATTCTAGAATTGCTCAGCTACTGTCCTGATGTTAGTAGTTTGATTTCCGCAGGCAGCCATTCGGGAAAATCTAGTACTTCCAAATTGTGAAGGTGTATGCATTCCATGGATGCTAGCAGAAAAGGATGACTGGATCCCACGGGAAGTTGCTCCATTCATTTGGATTAAGCAAGAATCCGTTATTGATTCCTCCCAACCTGGTGTAGTAACAGCCATAACCAATGCTTGTAGGCAAACTACGAATGATGTCCAAGAAGCTGGGAATGGCAAGGGAAGTAAAGTTGAACATATTCAGCAACAAATCAGTGAATCCTCTGGTGCACCTTCATCAGATCCAGCCATTCAATCTGCTTGGCACAGCAAGTCACTGCAAGAGTTGAGTGCTCCCCTATTGACTAGTGACAATTCAATAGCTGCTTGTGAGGGCAGGAAAGAGGACAGCCCACATTGTCGATCACCATCTCAGTCAATGGTTTTGGCAGGGGAGCCTATTCAGGTTATGGAAGGAGATGATCTCAGGCCCAAGAGAGTTGGGACAAGAGCAAGGATGCTTGGTTTGGGGAAGAAGATGGCGGAAAAGCTTGAAGAGAAAAGAAGAACCGTTGAAGACAAGGGGAGGCATATAGTTGATAGAATGAGAGGACCGTGAGGTGGAGAATATATCGAAGGACTGGTCTACAAATTAGAGCAAGGAGAGGCTGAGGGAGGAAATATATGCCTAGTGTTCGCGATGCACATTTTTTCGGAGGTCCTGATAATTCTGTATGTATAGGGTATTGAGATGTAGATTTTGGCAGTAAATGTAATATGCGTACAGTCGAATGTGAATTTATTTGTGGGATTTTTCTATGGTACACCAAATTGGTTTTTAATCATTGGATCAACCTTTAGTCAAAATTTGACCATTGGATTTGTAATGATGAAATCGGGTACAAACAACGAAATAATTTTGCATAAAACAAGGTTGTTATTTTACTAACCATTTAAGATGAACGCAGGGTTATGAGTTATTCCCTCCGTCCCATTTTTAAAGTTCAGTATTCCATTTTAAGTTGTTCCTTAACAAATGTCTATTTTGTAAAATTAGTGAGTAAAAGTTGGTACATTTTTCATTTGGTAGATTCCATTTTGAAAAGTTAGTGAGTAAAAGTGTAATGATGATATCTTCATAGAAGATAAATAGGAAAAATGACGGTAAAAATTGATGTAAAATGTGTAATTATGATATTTTTTTAATAAATTGAAGTTACGAAGTGGAACACTTAAAAATGGACGGAGGGAGTATCTTTTCTTTCTTTTTTAGAACTGAACATAGTTACAAGTTTGTTAAGGGGAGTCTTTGCCATAAAAACTTGATATACACAACCAAATGGTTACCCGAATAACAGGTTACCTGTTAGAGCATCCATAATGTAATAATCAAAATCAAAACATTGCTGAAGTTAACAGTGTGTGGTTAAAAAAGTGCTCACATTGTAATAATCAAAGTTAGTAACTTCCTAACCAATAATCAAATTTGGGCATTTGAATAATCAAAAGTAACAATGCGAGATTTTACATTGCTAACTTTAACAACCCTCTAAATGAATAATCAAAAGCTGACGTGGCAAGTTTTGATTATTACATTGCGGATGCTCTTTGAAAGCAATTCCGGCCATTCGCACCAAAAACTTTGGCTATTTGCCTCCAAAAATTTTCATTAAGGACTAATAATTGGCCTCCGGAAGATTTGAACATAGGACCAATTCATTCAAACACTTATTGCTTTCTCTTGACCACTTTTCCAACCCTTTAGGCTTTCTCATTAAGTTTTGACCAATTAAAGTTTCGTTTATTTTTCTTAAAAAAGAGCCAATATGAAGCAGAACAAGGGGAAAGAAAAAAAATATAATTCATTAAGGAAGGTTCTCCTCTCTCGATCTCTATGTCGAAGAAGACTACTGAAAACTAGACGCGGAATTTTTTAAGTTCAAAACTGTTTATACAAATGTCAAGAGTTGGATTAAAACAAATGAGTTGTTTCAAAGACAGAGAAAAAAATCGGTTATATAATTCGAAATCGTGCCCAAAAAATTATGAGTTTCGATCAATAACTTTAACAAAGGTCAATAATTTTTTGCGATTCAAAATGTTTTGGTTTGATGTAAAAATAAACGCACCTTTCCTTTTCTTTTTTCTAGTTATCAAAAATTATGAGGTTCGATCAATAACTTTAACAAAGGTCTATAATTTTTTTGCAATTCAAAATGTTTGGTTTGATGTAAAAATAAATGCACCTTTCCTTTACTTTTTTCCTGTTAACTTTTTGAAAGAAATAAGTTTTACAAAGGAAAAAAGTAATGCCGTTCAAAAAAATGGAAAAATAATGCAATGACAAACCCTAATTAAAAATAGCCAGGCTGGTGGGGTTGTAATGGAGTTAAAAGCCAAAACCAAGTTAAACTAACCACAATAGTTTTTGTGTTAACCACAGTAGTTTAATAGGCCAGGCTTTGGTTCATGTGACGGAAATGGGGGTTTCCTGATGATCCGGACATAATTTATTCTCTTTTTTTTTTCTTTGGAAAACCTTTTATTTTGGGTAAGTACTGTAGTGGCCTGAATAAATTGGTTCGGACCATGACCGAATCACCTAGCTCAGTTATGCTCACACGGTTTTATCATGGTGATAGGACTTGCAGGTCGGATCACACCACTTGGCCGACCGGATTGCTCGGGTATCGTGCTTGTGGTTCCGCTGGCTCATTCGGCTTAGGGTTCAGACATGAACCTACATGATCCATAGAGGAAGTCTTTTTAACGTGCACCTAACCGTTTGACCATGTACGTCATCCTAGCTCGTCAAAAGCCGTTATATATTACCTTCATTTCTCACATCTTATCGACATGGGACTAACTTTTTGCCCAAGATGGGCAATAAGCTCAATCACTTTTTATTGTTCGTTTATAAATTCAAGTCAAGCCTGAGCATATAGATGTTTGACTTGATAGGCTCGTGAATAATGTGTCATCTATATAATATTGCGAAAATGGAGGAAATTGGACAAATAACCTAAATATGTGAGATTTTCCCTCCAATTTACATCTTTTCCCCTACTCTTGCATCCATATTAGAAGCTTCTTAAGTGAGATGAAAATTTAGGGCTTCATCAAATTTTACAAAATCTTCTATGGAACATCTTGAGTTCAAACTCAGGCTTGAGAACTCGAATTCATGAGCTTAAGCTCAGACAAAGTTTGAGTTGACTAGCATATTTTACGAGCCAAATCAACTTAGTATTTTACAATCACAATCTACCCCAATCTCCAATTAGTGAAATTCCTTTCCATCTTGACCTCCTTACCAATGAGGTTATTGAACAACCTACCATATCTCCTTACCAATGGGGTTATTGAACAACCTACCATATCCCATGTTATTGGGGATCGAGTATATTTGGATACACCGATCTCCAAATTCTTGAACATGAAAGATCGAATGAATCTAAATAAAAATAATTTGTCCTAAAACACCAAAAAATATCATTTATACGCGAAATAAAATGGAACGTAACAAAGAAATATCATATGCAAACAAGTAGTTATTTAAAATTTTAGAAATAACATTCACGATTTTTTTTTTAACTCTAGAACTATTAACAAGCACATATACGTATATTTAGCATGAGGTGTGTGTTGGATACGGGTATTTCGGGATAGGCATCAAGTACGATCCGAATTGCTGCATACTGGTGTGCGCTACACGTATACACGCGCACAATAAATAAATGTCGTACATATACGTTGTTTTTACTCGACTTTTCATCACCACCGTACATACACGGTTAAAATCGCTGACAAACGTGACAGTCGGGGCCCCGGAATTGAGCCCCAAGCCAACCCCCCCTCCCTCTCTCTCTCTCTCTCTCTCTCTCTCTCTCCAGTTTAAATACTGCCCGCACGACGTTTTTCTCTGGCATCACCTCCTTGCAATTGACAAATCAGGCGTTTTACAGAACCTGAGGGACATAGATAGTTTTGCATTCCTTCACAGAATACACACACACAATAGAGAGAGAGAGAGAGAGAGAGAGAGAGAGAGAGAGAGAGAGAGGGAGAGGGAGAGGGAGAGGGAGACCTAATCAGTGGTATTCTCTCATTCTTTTTGGGAATCGTCGATTTATCATTTGATCAGGTATTTTTTCTATTTGTCTGTTCATTTATTCTGTTTCTATATGTTTATGCTATTTCTTTACATCTGTATGAATGAATAGGTGAACGTTTATACAGTGCGAGTAAATGTTTAGGGTTTGAATTTTGATCTTGTATTTTTATTTTAAAAACATTGCTCTCTGTGTATGTATTTGTATTGGGAACATGATTTACCCTCTTCTATGAATCTGCACCTCTTTCTTTCGATTATTTTTTTGAAATTAGTCTTCCTTTTGATTTACAGATGAAGGGAATTGAAGCTAGGGTTTCCTTTTTGTGTAACCCTGTTCTTTATATTCATTTAATCAAGCTCAAGCTTGTGGATAGTCATTTGAGTTGGGTGCTGTACTTATGTCTTAGAATCAGAATGAGCTCTCAAGAAAGAAACGATCCAAGGGATAATAACAATAGGTTGAGATTTCCTGCCCAAAGTAGTCGTCAAGAGTGGGTCCCCAGAGGATCCACCACCATTACAACCGCCTCCAGCCCTGCAACGGTTGTGAACTCGCTGTCGAATTTCAACTCTAATCGCAATGGAAATGGTGGGGACTTGAATTCCAAAAGTCTGATAAGTGAGAATTTGGGTTGGCCTTTGTATCAGAGGGGAGGGAAGGCGAGGGGTAGTCATCATCAGAATGAAAAAGAGTTGAAGGGTGTGAATTTGCGTAATCAACAGCAGAAAGTGCCGGAGGATACAAGTTTGCCTTAGCTTTTGTAAGAAATTCAGGACAAACTTATGAAGGGCACTGTGGAGTGCATGATTTGTTATAACATGGTGAGGAGGTCTGCGCCCATTTGGTTCTGCTCAAACTGTTATTCCATTTCCATTTGAATTGTGTAAAGAAATGGGCCTGGGCTCCTACTTCTGTTGATTTGTTAGCTAAGCAGAATTAGGGTTTCAATTAGCGGTGCCCAGGATGTCAGTCTGTGCAGCTTACGGCGACAAAGGAGATTTGGTATCTTTGCTTCTGTGGGAAGAGGCTGGAACCTTCTTCTGATTTATATCTAACACCACATTCCTGTGGAGAACCGTGTGGGAAGCCACTTGAGAAGGATGCTCCATGTGCTTGAGGGAGTAAATGGGATGTTTGTCTTCATGTTTGTGTTCTGCTGTGCCATCTTGGTCCATGCCCTCCTTGCAAGGCGTTTGCCCCACCACGGTTGTGCCCCTGCCGGAAAAAGATTGTCTCTACACGATGTTCTGACAGGAGATCTGTTATTACATGTGGTCAGCAGTGCAAAAAGCTCATTGACTATTGGCGTCACTGTTGTGAACGAGTTTGCCATGTGGGACCGTGCGATGTTTGTCAGGTGATGGTCAATGCCTCTTGTTTCTGCAAGAAGAAAATAGAGGTTGTTCTTTGTGGTGAGATCCCCATGAAGGGAGAAGTGAAAGTAGAAGATGGTGTTTTTTCATGCAATTCCATTTATGGAAAACAACTTGGATGTGGAAATCATGTTTGCAATGAAATTTGCCATCCTGGTCCATGTGGGGAGTAGTGTAACTTGTTGCCAGGAAGGATTAAAGCGTGCTATTGTGGTAAAACAAGCTTACATGAGGAATGGCAGAGCTGTCTAGATCCTATACCGACATGTTTCCAGGTTTGTGGCAAAATTCTCCTCTGTGGGTTGCGTCAATGTAAAGAGAAGTGCCATGATGGGATCTGTGCACCTTGTACAGTTTCTGTCACCCAAAAGTGCCGTTGCAGATCAACTTCTCAAATTGTGGAATGCCACAAAACAGTGATGGAAGTGGAGAAACTTGCATGTGACAAACCTTGTGGGCAGAAGAAGAACTGTGGGAGGCACCGGTGCAGTGAGAAATGCTGCGCGCTTTCTAATTCCAGCATTTCTCTCTTTGGGATTGGGACCCCCATGTATGCCCAATGCCCTGTGGGAAGAAGTTAAGGTGTGGGTAGCATGCTTGCGAATCTCTTTGTCATAGTGGGCACTGCCCTCCATGTCTCGAAACAATCTTCACTGATTTGACTTGCGCATGTGGGAGAACTTCAATTCCTCCTTCACAGCCTTGTGGTACACCTCCTCCATCCTACCAGTATACATGCTCCGTTTCTCAACCTTGTGGCCATTCATCTTCTCATAGCTGCCACTTTGGAGACTGCCCTCCTTGTTCAGTTCCTGTGGCAAAGGAGTGCGTGGTGGACATGTGGTTATTAGAAACATACCATGCGGGTCAAAGGATATCAGATGTAACAAACTATATGGCAAGACCAGGCAATGTGGGAGGCAAGCATGTGCAAGAACTTGTCACCCTCCACCTTGTGATTCTTCTTGCGGACCTAGTTTTTCTAGTTTGAAGGTCTCTTGCATGCAGACGTGTGGCGCTCCCAGGAGAGATTGCAGACATGCATGTACTGCTCTTTGTCACCCTTCCTCTCCATGTCCTGATGTAAGATGTGGATTTCAAGTCACAATAACATGTTCTTATGGCCGAA
Organism: Rhododendron kiyosumense; assembly: GCA_019656275.1. Lineage (NCBI taxonomy): Eukaryota > Viridiplantae > Streptophyta > Magnoliopsida > Ericales > Ericaceae > Rhododendron > Rhododendron kiyosumense. Next base: position 482,316 of record BPLS01000170.1, on the reverse strand, counting down.
TAACTGCAACTGTTCCTTGTGATGTTGGGGGCAACATTGGCGGGCCTAACATAGATACCATTTTTGAAGCTTCTGTAATGCAAAAATTGCCTGTACCACTTCAACCTGTTGAAGGAAATGGGAAGAAGATACCACTTGGATAGAGGAAGCTTACCTGTGATGATGAATGTGCTAAGAATGAGCGTACCCGGGTTCTTGCTGATGCTTTTGGTGTCACCACCCAAAAGTTAGATGCCCTTCATTTTGGTGGAAATTCTGTCATTTCTGAAGTTCTTGCTGATTTGCTTCGGCAGGACCCCAAGTGGGTTTTGTCTATGGAAGAGAGGTGCAACATCTTGGTCCTTGGTAGGGTCAGAGGAGGAAGTGGTGCTTTCAGGGTTCACGTATTTTGTTCGATGTTGAAGGAGAATAGAGATGCGCTGAGGCTAATAGCAGAGAGGTGGAAACTTTCAATTAATGCTATTGGGTGGGAGCCAAAGCATTTTATTGTGTTACATGTTACACCAAAGCCCAAAGCCCCAGCTCGTGTGCTTGGTGCCAAAGGTTCTAGCCCTGTTAATATGCTGCATGCTCCGATTTTTGATCCTTTGACAGATACGGATCCCAAGCTTGTTGTTGCTCTGTTCGATTTGCTGAGGGATGCTGATATTAGCGCGTTGGTCCTTAGGTTTGGTGGTGAATGTGAGTTAGTGTGGTTGAATGACAAGAATGCACTTGCTATTTTTAGTGACCCTGCACGGGCATCAACTGCTATGAGGAGATTAGAGCAAGGCTCTATGTCCTACGCTGTTGTGGTTCCTCAAAATGGTGGGGTGTCAATGGTGTCATCCGGTGCTAACAGTTGGGGAGGCACAGGATTGGCCAAAGATGGAGGGCTGTCGTCCATCTCTTTGAAGGGGATGAAAGCTGTGGTGCAAGAGCACAAATTGGGCGAGAGTTCATGGGGTAGTGGGGAGTGGTTTGGTGATTCTGCCAAAATAGAGCCATCCTTGTGGAAGGGGAGGGATGCTTAAATTGCAACTTCAACAAACCGGTGGAATGTTCTAGACTCTGCAACCACTGTGAGTTCCTCATATGCATCTGCTGGAATTGAAGATCCTGGAAAATTGACAGTAACTCAAATGGTTTCAGACTTCGAACCACAAACAAGCTGTTCAAATATGACAGGGCAGCAAGAAAGCAACCTTGAGGAGATGTCTAATGTTGATGACTGGGAGAAGGCATATGAGTTGAAAGGGAATGGGCAAGGCAATTGATGGTTTTCTATCTAATCATGTATTTGCATGGGGAGAAGTAAAATTGATACCTTTTTTTGAGCGGCAAAAGAAAAATTCAACTCATGTATCGGGGAGAAGTGAAATTTATCATCTCCTATGTCTTTTGTTTTCTCAACTGCAATGGGATCCAAGTTTGTGGTGTTTTTGGTCAGGCAACCCATGGCTTCACTAGGCTTTAATATTGACCTTTTTAACTTTGCTTCTCATGCAATCAAAATGCAGAGAAAACTTCAATTCTCGCTACATTGAAGAGTTCTTGTGCTGTAAAAAGTTGAGTTATTTTTCTTCTTTTTTTCCCGACGGTCAGGGGTGTCCAAACTAACCTACGTGCACCTCAATTAAGTGATCCAGTCAAAGGTAGGTCATCTATGCCGGAATTAGGGGATTTAGAAGAATTTACTTGTAGCAGGTTGATTCCTGGCATCGAACCTGTAGAGGCCCGTAAATAATTAAAATTTTGAAAATCGTTTAATACTTGAAAGGAATCGGAATTATTAATAAAGTTGTGTGTTTGTTTGTGGGATGTATGGATATATGTTAATTGTGGTGTATCGGACACTTGGGGAATGATAAAAGGTGAGTTTTGATGTTGTGATGATGTTTGGAGGTGTTGGTAACAAGAATGATTGATTTTGGTAAAAGTTACAAAAAAATTCTTTTTCTGTCCAGCATGAACCAGTACGGGTTTTTCCTGTACC
>BPLS01000170.1:453706-480331 GCA_019656275.1 Rhododendron kiyosumense | reverse complement strand
TTGGCATTTTGAAGGCTTTTGAACCGGTACGGGATTTTCCTGTACCGATACATAGTGTGTTTTTCTGCAACTTTCAGCACGCTTTTTGGACCTCTATAAATACTCCCTTTTGTCATTTCCCACATTCAAAACCCACGAAATAACCCTAGAAACACCCCCTCTCACCTACCCAACTCCAATCTCACCCAAAGCTCTTGATTTCAACCTCAAATCTTCAAGATCCAAGGGTTTCCAATCTCAAAATCACTTGAATCTCACATTTGGTGAACAAGAGGTAAGTTTGGTGTTCTTTTTCCAACTTTTTGGCTCTCACCCACGTTTTTCTCTCTCTCCTCTCAATCACTTGTTGATCTTTGCTTATTATTCATGTTTTTGGGTAATATTCTCTCTAGATCTTATCTAAGCTTGGGAATAGCTTGTTCTCGAAAGATTTGGGCTTTTTCCTCTTGGTGGACTTAGGATTTTGTTCAAAACCCACTTTGGTAGGGATTTCTCTCATCTTCTACATATTTTGTGGTGAATAAGAGAGATGTGGGTGTTTATGTGCTATATATGATCGAATGGTATACCTTATGGCATTGAAAATCGTCTGTTCCTTGAAAGTAGTATAGTGGACTTGAGTGTTGTGATTTCTGAGCTATATGTGACATATTTGGTAGTGTGTGGCCATGTGTGGGATGAGTTTGTGGTGTCGGTGTTGGTCGTAGCAATATGGGGGTCGTTGGGATGAAGGGGATTGTGGAGTAAGTTGTGTCGCAAGGTGTGGGAAACACAACTGCACAAGGGGTGGAGTGTATTGTGTCGCAAGGTGTGGGAAACATAATATAGCAAAATGTGGAGGATTATGAAAGAAGTATTTGTGTGTGTGTGTACGTGTATGAGAATGCCACGACTCTTGTAAAGTGTGTTGATGTACATTCATTGGATTTGACCTTTTACTTGATTTGCTGTATTCATACTCATCATCTCATTGCATATAGATCTTGTAGAGAATTTCCTACTGGGCTTGTATAGCTCAACAAAATCCTTCTTTTCAGGTTCAAACGCAGGGCAGTAGGTTGTATGACTTGGTATTTCGGAAACGAAGATTTTTGGAAGCTAACATGATTTAGTTACTCAACCATCTTTGTATTGGTTTACTTTTGGATAGAGATGGTAATGTAACTAATTTTCGTTGTTTGATATTTTGATAAAACATTGTAATATACATAAGACTTTGTACATGTACTTAACTTAATTTGGGCCATGATGCCAAAGGTGTAATTTCTTGAACTTGTGGACCTTGTTGTAATTAAGCAGGTGGGAAATCTCATTTTGGGTATTATTCATATTATGCGAGAATCTTCCTTGAATTGGTTATTTGATTACGTTGAAAATCGAAGGCGTGACAGAACCCTAGTAAAAAAAAGAACTACTTTATTGTAGTCGACGAAACACACTCATTATGGTTCGATTTAGTAAAGGGTGCGACGTAAAAAAGAACTTGCACAAGGCATTGGGTCTGGGGAGCAGATTGCTGCCTTCTCTTTTAATTTTCTGGAAGGATGTTCACCTCTATAGTGCCCATTTTCTGGAAGGATGTTCACCTCTATAGTGCCCCATATTGATTAAGCAAGGTATAACCAAAAATCAACCGATAGTTAGATGAATTTGTATGTGTGCTCGTTAATAAGAAGGGTAAAGTTTACAAATGGTCCCTTTAGTTTGTATGAATTCTCATTTTCACCTCTCATAATAATTGTGTCAATTTTAACCCTATTGTTTACATTTCGTCTCAATTTTGTCCTTCTCGCTGACGCCGTCAATAAAACAAATGGAATTGAAGGGAAAAATTGTCATTTCTTCTCATAGAGGGGCAAAATTGAGATTTAATGTAAACTAGAAGGACAAAATTGAGATTTTATGTAAACTAGAGGGACAAAATTTATATGGAATATGATAAAAGCTTTAAATTTTTCAACATATTTTTGGTTATTCAATAAAAATATGGGGTGAGAAACATAATACATATGGTGTCTTTTTATTTTATTTGCAAAACCAGAACTACAAAGTAAATTTTAGAAGTAATTCCTCTAGTTTACATAAAATATCAATTTAGTCTTTCTCTGAGGAGAATTGAAAATTTTGCCCTTTAATTTCGTTTGTTTCATTGACTCAGTAAGCAAGGGGGACGAAATTTAAACGAAATGTAAATATAGAGTTAAAATTGACACAATTAATACTAGAGGGACAAAAATAAGAATTCATACAAACTAAAGGAACCTTTTATTAAATTTACCCTAAGAAGAATACAATTGTTATCGATTTTGGGTACTTATGCTCTTAAATGATTGTAATGACTTCCATATGAATTTTTTTTTTAATCTAAGTGCTTTAATATGCCAAGAAGATTGAGGGTCCCGATTGAAAATGTTTGCTTTAGGCCTCACAAATGTTAGAGCCGGCCCTGATCGAACCATCCACGTATCCCAGATTCCTAACATACACTGGCCAGTTGGCCTACTACAAAATTCTCCATCGCTTCTGACCATGTAGAGTAGCTATTGCCACTGAAATGAATACTAATAGCATGCATTTCATCGTCCACATATTCCGAAAGAGTCAAAATATGAGCTATTTCTGAAAGATAAGACCACAGAAGCACTAAGGCGCCTACATATCCAGAGAAAGAATTAGGCCACTCGTAGTTCAAGGTTCAAGGAGATTTACATTCCAAAAGAGATTCACATTTCTTTCTAGGTGCAACAAGTTGATAAAAAACCATGACAAGTAAAATGACTTTAATTCTAAGAGAAAATTAACTCAAACTCCTAAAATAAAACAAACTCAAGACTCAAATTCTAAGAACCAGCAAATATGGGCCAAAAGAAATGCCTAAAACTAGCTGAGACTCATAAAAAAAAATTTGACTCAAGACTCAAGCTAAAACAAGAAAGACTTCGGTCGCTGCTTCTCAATCATTCAACTTGGTTGGGTAACCTTTCCCTTAGTCAATGAGATTCTGGACCGTATTCATGAGAGCCCCACATTCTTCAATGGAATGACCTATCACTTGGTGATACTTGAAATACTCTCCACCCTTTTATACAAGGTTACTAGGGAATTTTATTTGCAATAATTTCAGATCGCCTAGCCTTTTGCTTATAAAATATGGAACACATCTTCTAAATTCATTCCAAGAGGAACAAAATCCCTCTTACCCTTGTGATTGAAATGAGATCTCACCACATTAATACCACTATCATTGTTGGGATTTGTGCTTGTCTTCATCTTGTGGCTAACCTCTCCCTTGTTAAGCAGTCCTTGATTAAGGCAATCTTCGATTTGCATTCCAATAGCATAGAGGCACTTCAAAGTATAGATTGTTTGGGGGTACAGGTGCTTTAGGTACTGTGGCTGCAAGTTTCTTACCACCATTCTGACTTGGTCCTCTTGTGAGGGACGAGTTTTCATTTATGCGGCTTTCTTTCTTCACTTAGCAAGGAAAGTGGCAAAAGTCTCATTTGCCTTTTGTTGATCATCTTTGAATCTCGGGTGATTACCTCAATCTGGACATTTTAGGCATATTGGTTGATGAAGGCGTTAACAATTTCTTGCCACCCCTTGTACTTGGTGAAGTCCAGAGTGAGAAGCTAGTCGAGTGCTCTGCCTTTGAGGGTTCTCTAGAAAAGCTGGGCAATGAGTTTTTCACTCAGCCCCATGGGTTTCTGTAAAGAACCGGAATAAATTTATTTATTTTTCCTTACTTTATGCTTTTAAAGTGTGTTAAAGATGTTTAATGTGAAAATATTAAAGGGGTTGAAGTGCAATGGCTTATTTGAAAAGGGAGTTGGTGCGATGCTTTAGTACTTGAGGGTGTAGGGTGAAATTCATACTATGTAAGTCAAAAAAATTGGGCGCGGCTATTCGCAACCCTTTATTTTCTCACATAGCCCACTATATTTCGGTAAGTGGTAGTTGAAAATCATAAATAACATTTCGGTAAATAGCTGTTGAAAATAAGATTATATTTCGGTAATTACATGTTGAAAATATGTTCAACTTTCGGTATCAAACATGCATTTTTGGTAAATAGCTGTTAAAAAAAAATCATATTTTGGTAATTGGATGCTGAAAATGTATCTTAATTTCGGTAACTAACTGTCGAATATAATTGAAAATTTTTAACGGGTTATAAGAGAAAATGAAAGACCGCAAATAGCCGCGCCCAAAAAATTTGGAGGGAGGAGGGGGGGGGGGAAGATTTTAAAATTGCATCTAAACTTTTACTCAAATGTCACATAAATATCTGAACATAAGTTTATTTCAATTAAACACCAATACTTACAAAACCCCCAAATTTAGGCACATGTTGTTTTCTTCCCTCCCATTTATGGTGACGTGGCTTTTCTCTTCGTTAAATGCCCATTGCCACACACAACAGCAGCCCAAAAAAGTTACAGACAATCAAAATCCTCTTCTCCCCAAACCAAAACCCTAATCTCCCTAATACACATCGAGCATTGATCGACCACTATATCTCCCCTTTCCCATCTCTCTCTCTCTCTCTCCTCCTCAGTCGGATAATACCCCAACGCAGGCTATATATTTGACAAACTAAATGATGTAACAGTAGAAGATTGAAAAGGAATTTACAAACCCTCGTCCCGTTTTTCTCTTTTTTTACCTTTTACACCAACCACCCTCCCATGGCCATGCTATCCACCACTGGGAGTTTATTTTATTCCCATTACCATGCTCTTAGCCGTTAGCCTTGTATCCATCCGACCAATCGGACTCTGCCCAAGCGCCACTGGTGGCCACCATAAGCCCCATGGGAAAAGTCTTCACCGACGCGAAGGCGAGAAGGCTCCGGCTGATGACGACCAACATGGAAGCATTTCACGATCCCATGTACCACTCCGCCATCGCCTCCCGCCTTGCCTCGGCGTTCTCCTATCGATCCGAATGCTCAATATGTGATTGATTTTCTGTCCTCGGCGATGTGCTCTCTCTCTCCTTTAACAAAAAGTCTTCAAAAAATTGATAAGGATTCACCCATGGGTGAGGACGAGAAGGATAAAAGATCGGGGAAGAAAGAGAGAGAAGGGGGAGGAGAGAGAAACGGTTGTAGTGTGGTGGTGGGCGAAGGATATGTGGCTGGGGTTGCTGAAGTAAATGGAGGGATTTTGATTGTGTGCATCCCTTGGACTTTATACCATGTGCAGCTGGGTCAGTTAACGTGTAAAAGATGCCACGTCAGCACTTTTGTGGACAAAATGGACGGAAGGAAATGGCAGGTGCCTAAATTTGGGAGTTTTTTTTTTTTTGTAAGTATAGGTGTTTAATTGAAATAAATTTAAGTTCAGATATTTATGTGACACATTGGTGAAAATTCAGGTGCCATTTTGAAAATTTTCCAAAATCAAGGATGAGGAATTATCCCTTTCCCTTTCTCTCTCGTACGTCTCTCTCATCTCTCTCTCGTTCTCACCTCTTCTTCAACTTCTCTCTGCGATTTCATCTTCTTAGAGCACGATTTCGAAAAAAGTCCAGGAATTAAAGTTGCTCTATGGAGCAAGAGCTTCTTATCTATTCAAGAAAAATCACCATTGGATCACTTTGGAGCTCTTTACCTTTTCGGGTTGCTTGATTGGGCGACCAAGCATTTGAGGAATCGTGAGATCAAGCTTGGAGGGAGGTTTTTGGTGGAAATCGCGTGTTCCAAGTTGGAGGAAGAATTTCTTTGGTGGGTTCGATTTTAAGGTCTAGGGCTTGGAGGTTCTTTTGGGTTTTGCTTAAAACTAACGAGGTAGAGATTTCTCATTGTAACACCCCGACTTTTACAAGCAAATAAGATGATAAAAAGAATAAAAAGAGAATAGGGAGTTAATATTTGGTGGCCCACTTACTGTTAGAATTAACGTATTTTCTAAGATTTTTGATATAGTCCCAATCCTCTAAGACTTCATCACAGCACGGGAGTGTAAGGCAAGAGTCCCCGCGAGACGGACAACCGTAAAGTTCAACGAATTATCCGGAAGAAGTTGGATTAAACCTTATGGGATTATTCTATATTAGAAATCTAATAGACACACTTGGATTTTATTGGATTCATTAAGATTTGATATGGATACACTTAGATTTTATTAGATTCATTAAGATTTGATATGGATACACTTGGATTGTAACGCCTTGATTTTCGGACACGTTAATTAAATTCCTTTCAACTGATTTAATAATTCATAAAATTGATATATAAGAAATGAAAATTTATTAAACAGAGTTTAGCAGCGAAACCTCAAATACCAAATTCAAACCTACTTAATTGTCTTACAAATCAACAAAATGAAATAGAGTTTGACAAATGTAATAACACTTATGAAAATTTAAATAGAAGTGTATCAAATTAACAGAGCTTACAAGGGTATGGCCTCCAAGACTCAACAAACTCCCATTCCTCTGTTGGGAGGTCCTCACCCTAGTACGAATCGTCTAGCAGCGGATTCTACTCTTCGGTTTCTTGATTACCTGGCATGAAACGCCAGCCCAATGGCACTTAATGAGTTTTGAAACTCAGTAGATGATCTCAACCCTACTAATCCCTTACCTTACAATTAGTAGATCAACAATATAATAATTCACATGAGATACAGGATAACAGCACATTGTCATTTTCTTTACTATTCATCAACTTACATGAAATCTAAGGATCCTCTCCACAAGGTCCTTTCCTCCCACATCCACCAATTTTGACAGTCCCATAGAATAACTTTCCATTTATTTGTCCTGCACGAGGGTTCTAAGTGAATACTACTAAATTGTGTATTCAGTCTGGATTCGCCTACAACCATAATAAATGAATAGCTCACCATGACAACTCAGCATTAAGGGTCGCACTATCTCATTGTTAGGATCCCTTACCGTCTCCCAACTCTACACACTGGGTACTTTACCATACCCCTAATCTACACACTAAGTACTGTACCATATTCATGGATCATTTACCGTTTCCCAAAATACTGTACCCAAAGTCCTTTACCGTCTTTCACACACACACTGGGTACTGTACCGCATTTAGAATCCTTTACCGTATCCCAAATTCTGTACCTGGAGTCCTTTACTGTCCTCCACATACACACTGGGCACTGTACTGTATTTAGGATCCTTTATATTACCGTATCCCAAATCCTGTACCCGGAGTCCTTTACCGTCCTCCACACACACACTGGGTACTGTACCGTATTTAGGATCCTTTATTGTATCCCAAATACTGTACCCAGAGTCCTTTATTGTCCTCCACACACTCTGAGTACTTTACCGTACTCGAGGTCCTTTACCGTTCCCCAACTCAACTAAAGGTATTTTACCGTATCAGGGTCCTTTACCGGCACCCAACAACCTCAGTCAATTTTACCATTTTATCCTTTACTTAACCACGTGTATGTGTTCACTACTCGAAACCATCCCATGAATCCAAGTCCATTCTAGCACGTACAACATAGCAACTCCATAAACAACTCATTTAATAACATCATAAATTCAATGTGAACACAAGCATGGCAGTTTATAAGTGCGAGTAATTAAACACGTAAAAGTTAGGATTGGGCCGATGCCTTTTGGTTTATTAAGTTTTGTTGAGCAAGTATATTTATTTGTTGATCTTTGTAAACTATCATAATGCTAGGTGTAGATATAAACTACTGACTTAATAAATTAAAGACACTAAATAATTAATTTACTGTATTCCTAGTTTACAGTAGGTATATGCTCTACAAACTGTGTTTATTCGTTTACCAAAAAAAAAATGTATATAATTGTCTTGTGTATACCAGCACTCTTTTTCTTAACTTCATTCTAAAACCTAATAATTCACAAGTAGTACTATACATTAGTGAAAGTTTTTATTTTATACTTTTGATTGCTTATAAACTTTTTCTGTACCTAGTTAAATAAATTGATGACACTTTGTACATTTTTAATTGCTTCCTCCTAGTAGTTGCACCAAGCTTTGTCTCATTTGTTTTGATCAATCCTTGATTTCTAATTTTCAATCAATAAAAATGTACTTTGACCGTTTAAAAAATAATAATTAATTAATTAATAAAAACAGTAAGATTTTATCATCCTTGTTTCGTTAATGGAAAATATTAGTAACTACTATTTACTTTAACATGGGCTTTATTTTACCTATAATAAAGCTGAGTTAATATTTACTCAACATATTATCATTACGTTAACATTTAACAAGGATAATTACTGTTTATCATTTTGAACAGTAAAAAGTAACAAAAGAAAAGGAAAAGATAAAATAAAGACAGAACATAGACTTGGCCTAACTTCGGAACTAATTATTTATAGGAATCAAATTTAGAACTAAAGTTAATACAAGGGGCAAACTGTAATTTGAGAACATTGTGCTTAAAACAAAACGTGCATGCTACACTGAATTGGAAAAAAAATAAAAATAAAAATAAAAATAAAAATAAAAATAAAAATAGAGTTGTAATTGGTTTCTTCGGCTTTATTCCGAGGTATCGATTCCTTTGGCTATAGCTCATTTAAATCATTATACACAAACTAAGTATACTTAGGAGAAAGTAGAGGAGCGATTATCCTACCTTGGTTCCGGCCGAATAAGTGGTTAACGGGTTCGGATGGCTTTGGAAAAAAAAATACCGGAGTAGACATCGGACCAACGGGATGTCGGGACTGACTTCGGGTAATCGAGGATTGGTGCGGAGATGCTTGGATCGTGCTAGAGTTGGTGTGGCGCGAATTTGTATTCGGATGAGCGCAAAATCGGAACCCACTTCATATTCTCTCTCTAGACCTCCATGAAAGTTTGGAGCTTTCTTTCTCTATTTCTCTACTGATTTCCAGCAGTAGATGGTGTGTTATTCTAATTTTTTGAAGAGAAAGAGAGGATACGTATAATTAGGGAAGTGGAGAGTTAGTTCAAATAGGATTCTAGTTAGGGTTTAGATAGGAATGAGAAAGGATGAGTATGAATGAATGTATATCTAAAGTATATATCTCATATACATTTAAATGGGTAATATCAATTATACACGTAATCATGTATTTTAATTATTCAATCTAATTAGTTATTGAATTAAGAATTTAATATTATAAATTTGTATAAAAAAAATAGGGCAAAAATCCGGATTGTTACAGGGATTCACTACGATTTGATATACATACACTTGAATTTTATTAGATTCCCTAAGATTTGATATAGATTTTATTAGATATTAATAGATAATGCATAGATTATTCTAGATATGAAAAGCCTCCTATAAATAGGTTCATCCCCTCCCCTCCAGACACCACACCACACAGACCTCACCTGCACACAAGGCACCCAGCCACCAAGCAAAGAAAAGAGAGAAGAAGGGAAGGAGAAGAAAGAAAGGAAAATAGGGGAGGAAGACAAAAAGAATTAAAACAAAAGGGACCATTACGCCTCGCGAGATTTTACGGTAAATTTCAGATGCAAAAAGCTGAGTTATGAATATACTCTACCTACATAATTCTTTCGGATTGTTTATGCTTGTTTTTATAAAATGTTATGCTTTTTTTTTTTTTTTGATTATGTCAAAAAGCTCGAAGGCAATACAGATTTCATCAAAACATACAAGCAAGAGCCAAAACTACCAAGACTTCAAAATAAGCACAACTTGCAGAAGTAAGACCGACAAAACGCCTAGATTAGGAACCAATCTAGGTTCAGGTAGTAGAATTCCTAACAGACCACAGCTCAAACCCGTAAAAAACAATAAGCACATTTGAAATCTGAGAAAATAACGACTAAGAAACAACTAAGGAAAAAAATAGCTCTCCTGCCAGAGTCCATGTCTCCCGAAGATCTGCCCACCTCCTCTGTCGGATCAAGTCGTTCGTTGAAGCCGAACACACCAAGGGCTGACTACCCACTGCACCGGACACCCTCCCTGAACACCCAAAACTTCAACTACAACCCAATCGCGGACCAAAACCGCCGGCACAACCCAGGCACGTGAAGGACATCACAGTAGCTGAACTCAGGCCAACAACAAAATCTATCCTAAAATTATTATCCCACCACCAGCACCCACTGGATCTAAAAGCTCAGACCAGTACGAACCGGACAGGGGAGATCGGTCGATAAAAACCCAGCCAAATGGCTGGTACAAAGAGAAAAAGCAAAACCCTAACCCCAAAACTCACCTTATTACCACATCAAACACCCGCCGCTTGCCGGACCTCCACTCACCGCCCTCTAGCTCCGGTCTGAACCAGCATTGCTAGACAACAAGGACAGGAAACCCATCACGAGGGCCGGACCACCGGCCAGAAAACGGAAGGAAGAGGAACGAGAGGGGGGAAGCGGGGAGGAGCGAGAGATGGGGAAGCTCGGAGGGGGGGGGGGGGGGAGGACGATGGGGGAGGAGGGAGGAGGAGGCGGTAGGCCCCCTCCCCGGATCTGGATTTGATGAGAGTTTTTCTAGAGAGAGAGAAAGTTTGGTAGAGAGAGAAGAGATTTTACGGGATATAAAATGTTATGTTCGACTATATTAAAAATAGACGTTTTGTACATAGTGCATATTAAGCACGATTTTTCGCAAAAAGGAATTTTTAAAGGAACATGGGAATAATTTTAAAAAGAAAAAGAAAAGTTGTTGTAACGCCCCAATTTTTCAAAGAATTTCGGAGGCATTAACCCTAAAATACATTGAATTTTACAAACTATTAGGCCCCTATTTGGCATTATACAAAATCTACATTAAAAAAAATACAAAAAGAATCTAATATTTTATTTAAACATCTTCAGAGCGACTATAGTTTTGATACAGATCTCAAGTGTCCTCGGTCTTCGCCTTTGATATTCCTCCTATGTCAAACAGCTCCACCATTGAACCCAGCACCCTCTGGCAAATTGATCGCCAAAGCAAACGATTTACCAGGATACAAACGTATCCATGATTGATAATTCACCCAGTAGAATAATCCCAATCCTACCAAACCCTTACTCTACAATTAGCATTCAAAAAAAATAACAATAATATCACAATTGATAATACACGAGAGGTACAGAAATATAGAACATCGTCTTTTTCTTTACTATCCATCATCTTATATGAAATCTAAGGATCATTTCCACGAGATCCTTTCCTCCCACATCTACTAACTACAATCGTCTCATGGGTCCACCCTTCCTCTTGCTTATCCTGCACCAGGGTCCTAGGTGAGCGCACCTAAGTTATGTACCGAGCATGTTCTCACTTAATACCATAACAGGAGGATCGAGTCATCCCATGACGTATCGTACATTAGGGTCGGATATCCACTACCCGACGCCAACTATAACTGTCTCATGGGACTCATTCTCTTTCCCAAGAGAAGCTTCCCATGACGTATTATACATTAACGTCTCACTAACAATAACCGTCTCATGGGACCCATTCTCTTCCTTGAAGAGAAACTTTCCATGACATATCATATGTTAGTGTCACAACATTTCTCAACACTGGGCCTCGCAGGTAATCTATTTCAACACAAGGTCCCATAGGTTACCCTTGTCATAGCTATGGCTCAAATCACAATCCACAACCTCACATCTCAACACTTTATCAGTTTTCCGTTTACTTAACATCGTCTACGTGAATCACTACTCGTAACCACCCAGTGAACCTAAGTCCATTCTAGCACGTACAACATGATACATTCAATAATAGCTCAATTCATAGTGTGATACATTTCAATGAGATAACAAGTATAACAATTAATATTTGAACGAACAAGTAAATTAAAGCACGTAGTGTTTTATGATTGAACCGATACCTTTAGATATTTAAGTTTTGTTGAAGTAAACTAGTCACAGTTTATTAACTACAGTATTTATCAATTTATTTGATAAGCATATAGGCTGTCTTACTTAATAATCATTCTATAGAACAATAATCATAATGGACTATCAAAATAATTTAATTAAAGGTATTTGGTTGCTCCTTGCTCAAAAATAATTTTATTGTTCTATATATTTTGTTATATCAAAGAATATCCAAATGACTCATTAAAGTATTTATATACACTATTCTATTCTCAAATAATTAAGATTTTTATCTTCTGTGACCATTATATTCAATTTAAACCAAAAATAATATGATTATGAACTTATTTATCACTTTACATAATTATTAAAGTATATCCATTACTTTACCTATAACAAGTATAGCTATTAAGTATTAACATTTCTAACTACTGGAATTATTAGACTTAATAGAGAGCAAATAATTATACAATATATTTGACTCACAGTTCTAGACACTATGAGTTAACCCACTAGTAGCATAAAACGAAACAATAAAAATAATAAAATAATAATAATGAGGAAGGTCAAATCGTATACAAGTGTAACAAGAAGGGGCATAGTGTAATATTAGTATCAATTTTTTTAAAAACTCTAACGTCTATGAACAGTAACTCGTCTGGGAAACAGAGGATTTTTCATATTTCATGGTTTCGACGCGCAGGTACGATTTTCTTCATAAGAACTCATTAAAATCAATTTACAGGGATTAAATATACTTAGGAGAGAGTAAAGGAGAGATTTTTCTACCTTAAATCCCACCGAAAAAGCGGGTACTAGTTTGCGGACGATTTCGATAAAATGAAAAAGACAGCGGCAGTAGCGGGGGATTCGGGGCTAACTCGAAATGATTGGAAGGTGGTTTGTGGATGCTTGGTGATATAGTTGTTGATTGGGAACCTGAATATGATGTACGGAGGAATTTTATCTAGAAATCTATTTCTCTCTCTCTCTCTCTCTCTCTCTCTCTCTCTCTCTCTCTATTCTAGACTCAACAATAGAATTAGGAGTGAAATAAGATGTTCAATTTTTGGATTTATGTGGGTATGTATAATGAGAGAAGATAATGTAGTGAGAAGGTGAGAGGATAAGTGTAAAAGTGGTGCAATGGGAAATGAGAGTGAAGGAGAGGGATATTGATAATAATAAAAGGGATAGGAGATAAGTGCCATATTTGGTGGGATTTTCTTTAATTCTAATGTATGTGGACGCGTTTATGTACAGGGTGAGAGAGAGAGAGAGAGAGAGAGAGAGAGAGAGAGAGAGAGAAATAGGGGAACAAAATCCCTTAAATGTGGGGTATAGTTTGAAAGATAAAGATGAAAGTGGTAGAGCGTGAGAGGAAAGTGGAGAGTTAGTTTGAATAGAGTTATAGTTAGGATTTAGATAGGAAAGATAAGAGATGAATATGAATCCTGATTCCCTGTATATCTAAAGTATAATATATATTATACAATAGTGTAAATAATATCAATTGTATACATAATAATATATTTTAATTATTAAATCTAATAAATTATTGAATTAGAAATTTAATAATATAAATTTATATTTTAAAAAACTTGGGTCGAAAATCCGGATCGTTACAGTTGTAATGCCTCAAATTTTTGGGAACATTAATACTAACTATTTTATTCAAACTTAACATTTAATAAGTAAAAGTAGAATAATAAGTCATTACATCCTAAATTATTCCCAAATCAAGATTACATTTATTGAAGGATAGGGAGGGGTACTATGGAAAATTTCTACTCTTCAGGGTGGTTGTCTTCTTCAACAATATTCTAGTCAGCTCCATACTGCTCTAGATTATAGTACACCTCCTGTTCACTTTCTAAGTCTGGCATAAGAATATGCCAGGGCCACAAAAGTACATCATGAGCTTTTAAGCTCAGTAGCTAACTCCTACCCCTATGTCCCATACTTTAGCAAAATTATCAAGTACTTTACACGACATCAAGCATAACTTTTAATAAAATCATCTATTAACGATATCGTATGAGTGAAAGTGTCAAGTGTCAAATTCGCAATAGTGTATAGTAATTCGTGTCAAAACGTCAATTTACTCCTTATCAAATCTTTTCCTTTAGCATTAGTTCCATTTACTCCCTCTTTCAAAATGACGGTCGACCATGCATTTACAAACTCTGGTTCCGCCATTCCAGTCTCCCAGGTTTACTCACACATTCCCAAACACTGGTTCCGCCATTCTGGTCTCCCAGGTTTACTCACACACCCAAACTTTGGTTCCACCGTTCCGGTCTCCCAGGTTTACACACACACCTAAACTCTGGTTTCGCCATTCCGGTCTCCTAGGTTTACACATGTTAAAATTTCTCTTTTGCTTTTTTCGTTTCAAATATCGTTTTTCTCGTTTCTTGTGTCTCATACACATGCATCATTTTCTCGCGAACACATTATTCTTTCGAGGCTTGCTACAAACAAATCATGCGATAACAAATAAATCCTACTTTTCATGCTTTTCTAATCTGTCAATGGCATGCAATAATATGCATTTCATCTTGCTACATAATTGTTAACAGTAAAGACTTCAATTTCATTACGTCCATTCTAAGTCATACTCTGACATTAAATTACCTAATCATGCTAGCTTTCCTAGTACGGAGAGACATTAACATTTGCATTTAATATTTCAGGGGCAATTCTCATATGACTGCTATGCTATGTTTCTTTTCCTTTTAAAGTATTTGACTTCTTTTCTTTTCGTAATCTACTTCTACGTTTGTCATATATTAATAGCAAGTCCCAATTCCAGTAATTAACTCCTAGATCATGCTTTTCTAAAACTAAACAAAATGACAGTGCACTTAACCAATTAAGAACCTTCCTTCTTTTTAGACAAAAATATGTCTTTCCAGTTCCAATTTTTTTTACACGCATTTGTCATAAAAGCCGAATTTTGATAGTTTAATGAAAAGTATAACAGTTGTATACTTAAGTAAGTGGATGGGAGGTTTCTACCTTTTTTCTTAGCGGTGGGAGTTGATTTTGATGGCGTTGGGTGTCGGGTGGTGATCAGCACGTTTCCTTCCGGTCTAGAATTGACCGAAATTCTAGTTTCCTTTCTTAGGACTTAAAAAGGACACTAAGAGTGTACAGTTATCTTTTGAAGAATAGTAATATAGGTGATGATGCGATCAATGGGTGGTGGGTATAAGGCTGACTTTTCCTTCTTTTTTTTTTACTCCAGTGGCTCCTTCTCTCGTTTTTCCTCTCTCTAGTTTCCCAAATGGGAAAAGAAGTAAGGGGGTGTTCGGACAAATAAACCAAAATGGCTTATTTTTTGTTCTTATTCAAATTTTTTTGTATCACGTGGCTTATTGTCAATTTTTTGGGGATTATTGCATCCTCACGACGAGAGGAATTTAAAAAGTAAAAATTTTTGACCGAAATCCAATTTTTTTGAATAAAGACGAAAAAGTTGGCTTATTGGCTTATTTTCGTCTTTATGTGGGTTTATTTGGCTCATTTTTTACGGAAAAGCCAATGATTTATTTAGAAGAACACCACCTAAGTTATGAAAATGGAGTGAGAGTGAATGGGTATTTATAGGCATGTTCTTTCTCTCTCTCCTCCTCACGCGGCTCTCTCTCTCTCTCTTACACACATAGACCTGGCCCACCTGGGCATGTTATGGCTAGACTATAGGATTAGGTAGGAGAGTAATGATAATGTGTAAGAACAATCAATGAGATCTTATCCTCTTTTCCATCCCTCTCTCTCGGCTCCCTATGAAATCCTCTTCCTCTCCCATCCTATCTCTATCTCTCTCTCTCTCTCTCTCTCTCTCTCTTCGTTATCCTACAAGATTTGACAATGCAAGTGGGTGGAGGTGATGGGTAATGATCAAACCTCTATTCCTCTCTCCTTCTCCCTTCGGTCATCCTTCTCTCTTTCAATCTTTTCTTCCTCAATTTGAGGGATTTTGTTCCCTAGCTAAACCCAAAGTTTTAGGTGACAACTCAGGCTATGGTGTAAGAGAAAAGGTGCATGTGTATGAGATCACAACCCATCTTCTCTCTCTTGCCGAGAACGAAAAGAATTAAAGCCAGGCATGGGTTTCCATGTATGTATACATATGTATATGTATATAGGGTTTTATTATATTGCCTCTATTTTTGTACGCAACTATATTAAGTTTAGAGTTACATATTTAATAGAACAATTCAACTAAATAAATTATTTAATCAAACAACAAAATGTTTTAAAATTTTTTTTGGTTTATCTAAATTTAAGATCGTTACAATAGGTTCGTCTAGGGTTAGGGTCCTAAGTTAGAAGTCTAGGTTAAGTTTCATAAAACCATTGGAAAAATAATAATTCATTAAAATATTCAATTTTATTCAAAAAAAAAAAAGGCCAAAAATTCGGATCGTTACAAAAGTTTTGTGGCAATATCTTGGCAACGAGTTTTATGTAGGCAGTGAGTTATTATGGGCAATGAGTTGCTCTTGGCGCCTATCGATGGATACTGCCGGGTATCCCCTTGGATTTGATATCATTTCCCTTGTTTTGCTGGGGTCGCTCCCCACGCTACCGTCGGTATTACGCCCATTACGAATTCAAGCCTGGAAGTTAAAAAAATATTGTTGATTTTATGTCTATGGGACATTTTATTTTGATTATGCCGGGTTTTATGTTGATGCCACATTTTATGGTGGTTGAGATTATGCTCTGCATGCCTTATTCAAATTATCCCATGTTTTCTTATGTAACCTTAGTATATTGTAACTTACTGAATTGGTTTTGTGTTTCATAAAACCTTTTTAGGAAATTAGGGTTAAAGAAGGCTTATAAATTGCGTGCGAAAGATATCAGTCGTCATGGCTAAATAAGGAAATAATGTGTTAATGAATGGCGTTTGTGTGTGCGAGCCACAATTATGTAATTTTAAAGTTGTAATCGGTGAGCACGCTAGACAGTTTTGAATATAAAATTTCATTTTTAATTTATGGTCCTAGAAGTTTTGAATTCAAAAATAATAATAATGATAATAGTTTTTTGTTGTTGTATGATATCCAGGCCTGGGGTGATTTTTAAATTACTAGCCATGTCACGAATTTCTACCCATCGGATTTGGGTTGTGACAGTCACACTCTTTATATGTTTTGGGTTGATTTGGTAGTGCGAAGTTGAGTTTGATCGTCCCTTGCGTGCTGGTTGAAAACTGTGAAACCTGCTGAAAATTGCAGCTTGTAACTTATTGGTATCAATACACCCATGCGTCAGGAATCCATTTGGTACCTTCGGTATCGATACTACCTTTAGGAAGGTATCGATACCCCCCCCCTGTTCTGGAACAGTGTTGCTACAGCCAATCCTCGCTTGATTGCTTTGACTTTCAATCAACTTTGACACATCCAAAACAACTCTAAGCCATTACTAAACATGGTTATTCATGTTCTAATGATTCCTTGATCATTCTCAATCCTTTGACCCTTGTTTTTATGAGATTCAAGTGTTGGGATTAATAGAAGACATATCGAAATGTTACTTATGAGCCGGGCAGATTGTGGGGCAGGAAATGTGGGGATTTGAGACTCATTTAAGTGGATGAAATATGAATGAAAATGCTGTAGGTTGACACTCGATGCTAAGTGGTACAAGGGATGGAGTTTAAGTAACGTGTTCGGGGATGGAATGGGAATGTGAACTGTTTATCTAGAATTGATTTCCTTTACTTATATTCTCACAAATTGAGATTTTAGAAACACGTATGATGGAATGTGAATCAAACACACGGGGTCCTGAATACCCGGAATGTATATTGGATATACGAATGGTACGGTGAGTTGACCTCGATAAAAGAAGGATTTGTGGTGAATGAGAATGAGACTCATGGAGGAAAAATGATGGAATGCATATCTACGTGTTAATGTGACCTTAAAATTGAAGCGAACGTTGAGCTAAGTGTAGAACAAACAGGGTATGAATGGTTGTCATTACAAAGGTTTAGATATGGAAGGTGAACTTGATGTACGGGGTCATACTTCCCGGAATGTGAAATGGGTGGATTGGGTCCTTATACCCGAAGTGTCTCTAGATCCACCATTCGTGCGCCGTTAGTAAAAGAGTTACACGAGCTTATACTTAAGAATCACCTAGGGATATACGGGATCCTTGATACCCAAAACGAGAATCACTTTCTACGGATTATTGTGAAAGGAAACTTGAAATAAAAAGGAATTAGATAGATGAAAATAGGTTGATTAACAATAGTGAAGTGTTCCTTTGAGTTCTTGGGCTTTTGGTGAGATGTTTATGTTCAATTGTATACTCATTGTCATCTAAAACATCATTTCTCTTATTGCCAGTCATCACTATCGCATATAAAGTTTGCAGAGACTTTCTACTGGGTAAGTATATGCTCAACCCTTTTTTTCAAGTGTAAATCATGGGCATTGATGTGGGTGCATGGCTTGCTTGACACGAAGCAATTATTTTGAAAGCTTGCACGAGGAATTACTTGATCATCATCTTTTGTGAACAACCCTTAATTTCATTGGCCCTCCCAGCCTTAGTATGATTGTAAAATTTATAACTTAATTAACTCTTTTGTTTGGTTATGGCGCTTGAAGCCATGGTGTAGGCTACTCCCTCTGTCCCAATTTGTTTGTCAAATTGTCGAAATACGTGTCTTTTAAAAATATACTTATATCTTACATTTTATAATGTGTTTTATGATTTTGAAGATTTTGTATAATAAAACTAATTGAGATCTATCAAACAAGATCCATATTGCAAATTAAAAACATTACGAATTGAAAATTATAGCCAATTCTTTGAGAGATCAAACGCTCTCAAAAAGTCAAAAAGGGGACAAACAAACCGGGACGGAGGGAGTATGTACTTTTTGTAACTAAAGACAATTTATAGAACATGTAAGGGAAATCTTTTGGGTTAATTATGTATGGATGATGTGGAGGCCGGCTAGGTTTTATTTATGAAACTTATATTATTTATGTTAAAAATCGAGGGCGTGACAGTTTCAAGGTATTGATGATGAGGCGGATGTGGCTCATTGGGTTACATGTGCCATCAAATTTCTCAATGTCAGGCATTTTGAATTTGTCAAGAAGCTTGGCGTTTGGAAAGAAGCAGAGTCTATTGAAAGCATGAATTGGATCTCCATGGGTGCAAGCCAAGGTAGTTTTGGTGTCCCTGACTTGTTGGGCAAGCTCATGGTTTTCCATTATGAGCTGTCAACTGTTTGGGCTTCTTTCTTCAAGAAGTGGAGGGTTTGTTGGATTCTAAGGTATTGGCGACCACCCCTGTCACAGCTAAGTCCCAACAAAAATCTAAAAGAAGCAAAAAAGCCCAATTATATTGGTGTTGAGACATCCCAAATCAAGTGATTGTGTGGTGCACCTATTTGACACGCCTATTGCCCCTAAAATGCAAGCTACCCCTAATATGATAACCTATGTACCACTTATTCAACCAAGTAGTTAAACAACGTATTAGTACTGTAAAGTTATGTGATCAGGCAGCAATGCAATATACCAGGCAATCATGTGATCATACAATGTACCGTGCAAAGTACAAGATTGATGAAACCTAGAGGAAGAAGAAAGACTCCCTTCTTTTTTAATGAAACCTAGAGGAAGAAGACTACTCTCTTCTTCTTCTTCTTCTTCTTCTTCCTCTTTTTTTTTTTTTTTATTATAGAAAACTCTAGTGATGATTAAAAAAAAAACAGAAACCATAAAATCTAAAGACTAGATTTTTTTTTTGAATTTAAAATCCTAACAAAAAAGAAAAAAAAAATCTTAACATCTATAGAAAGGATAAAATATTTTATTTTATTTTTTTATAGAACTCCTAACAGTTTAGGACATTGACAACTCTTCACAAGTAAAAAGTTCATTTCAAAGAGAGACAGAATACTTTTCTTTATCTTCAGAGAGAAAGTCTATATCTCAAACTTGTAATAAGATAAGCATACAGTTCAATTTCTACAACAATTAAAACTCTAGAGAGTTGATTTTGCGCTTGACCAAAAAAAAAAAAAAACCTCTAGAGAGTGATAATCATTGAATCATGTAAGAGTTTGAGATGTGATATACTCCCTCGTCCCAAATTGCTGGTCCCTCTTTCAATTTTGGGATGTTCCAAAATATATGTTCACTTTCCACTAATGACCAATATATTTTAAGAAGATTCCTATTTTGCCCTTTCTCTTTCTCTACTATTTCTTAAAATCAATTGAACTGTTGTACTATAAAGAAGGGACAATATAGAAAAGTCAAAGTATAAAGCAATTGTATTGTTGTACTGTAATTAATAAGTTGAATTCCCCAAAAGGAACACGCAATTTGAAATGGAGGGAGTAACACATAGTCCTAACCTATTTGGGATAGCCTATCCTAATTTAGAAAGAGTTCTATGACTTTCTACAATATGCAAGGTTTTGGGTAGTCTCCAAGAATGCTACATTGTCAAAAGCGTTACACCTTTCGTCAGCCCATCAGCCCATGTTAGGTGATAATTGGATAGTGAGACACAACTCCTATTGATATACTGTTAGGTACTAGTGACTATGGAGTTTCGTTTGAACCCTTAACATAGCTCATGACATGCCGGGATATTAAATGAACTAAACGAGGGTTGCCTGTCTCGATGCACATGAAAGGAATCAAATAAGACAATGATTAGCTTTTAGTTGAACTTTTTGGTTTTGGCTTTCAAGTCCCCACAGAGTTGCCGAAATTGTGGACACCCCATCGGAAAGGCGTCGTCACACAATGATCGGCTAAGGGTTAGATTTATGGCAATGTGATATGGTACCCCGTTGTAGTATACATTTAATTGAAAGTGCCTGTTGTGGCGCACTTGTGAAACTGGGAGTTGCCATGGTTTAGGGAACCAAGAAATCGGACAAATATTATGAAATCAGAAGCCAAAATTACGGTAAGGGAAAGGTGTTAGGTACCTCTCTCCATCCAGCCACAAAGGCTGGCCCATATTCATTCAACATGAAACGTTTCATTATTTTATTTGATTCCACACATAAACTTTTTATTAAGAAATTAAACAATTAATAAAGGGATCAAAATACTAAGTAAACCACATGGGATAGGGGTGAGGGGTAGCCATGCAGAGCAAACAAAAAACAACAAAACATAACAAAAAGCAAACTGTCCCAGTGAAGCGATGTGTCGGCCAAAGAATCGATCTGTCGGCCAACAAATCATGCTAATTTAATATGTCGGCCGGTGTTCCTTCTCAGACTAGAATAGAAACTAATGAAGCAAAAAGACGAGTTAGAATACCGACTACACAATAATTAAAGTAAATCGAAGGCCGAAAGGCCTTCCCACCTTGATCCCTTAGTAGCTAGGTTGCTTGATTGGAGATTGATTGAAGTGGTTGCTTCACGAAATCCTAAGAACAAAGTGGGTACTTTAGGGATTGGATCTCTCTGGTGTTGTTTGCTCACGGGGTTCGAGGGCTTTTGTAGCTAGAGTTGAGACAGTATTTCTACAGAGTTCAGAGGTAGGAGATGAGTGAAATGTGTTGTAATTCGGAGCCCTAGAGGCCTTTATTTATAGAGCTTGGGAAGGATAATTACCACAAATTAATTATCCGAAATAATCAGCATAATTGTGTGCTTCAAACTTTATCTTCTAACAAACTTTATCTTCTAAGAGCCCTAATCGTGTCCACCTAGTCGACCGATTGGGTGAAAGAGCTTGGGTTCGGATCGAACACTTTTCAAAACGTTCCTGAATTTTAGGTAGATCGGGAGAAAGAGTTTGGGTTCGGATCGTAAACTTTGCAAAACGTTCTTGAATTTTAGGCCAATCAATATGTCGGCCTACAAATCGATTTACCTTAAAAGCTAATCAGTGTTTCCAGAAACTCAGGCAAGCAAATCGATCTGTTAGCCTACAAATTGATATACTCCCTCCGTCCCTTTTTAAGTGTCCTGCTTCGTAATTTCAATTTATTAAAAAGACATCATTATTATACCTTTCACATCAATTTCTTCCTCCACTTTCCTTACTTACCTATCATCATTACACTTTTACTCACTAACTTTTCAAAATGAAATATACTTTTATGAACAAAATAGACAATAAACCAACTTTTATCCACTAACTTTACAAAGTAGACACTTGTTAAGAGATATCTCAAAATAAAATACCAGACTCTAAAAAAGGGACGGATGGAGTACAAGCTGGATTTTGGGCCATTGGGCTTTTTGACTTTTCTAAGCATATGAATCGAACTCAGGCTTTTTATGTGAAGTCAACCAAAATATTTAAAAACATGCTCATCATCGGGATCGTCCCAAGGTAGGACCAAAAAAATCTATCGAGCTAAATTAGGGTGTCTACACATCCAAACTTCCAGACATCAAAGCCCTCAAACCCTTCGGAATTCTTTAAGTCCATATCAAACAAGACAATTCTTCAAATCAAAGCTTCAAAGCTCCGAAGAACATTCAAATCAAACCATAACATTCTTCACAAATCTCGGAGAAGATTCCCCCAATCAACTGGGGATCAAGCTGTCAAGCCCTTGTTTCAACATTTGAAAAGAAAAATCAACGGATCTTTTCTTTAATTGGAAATTACATCAGAGATTGTAACCCTACTTTTCCACATATCAATAAATTGAATTTGTTCATCATATTTCTGACTTTTTCAGACTCAGAATTATGTGTGCTACAACTACAAAAAAATCGTTCATGCATTAAACAAACTGAGATATGTGACCGATTCACCATTGGGAGCATTAACCCCATAAGACTAAGAAATTAGCACGGAAGAAAAAAAAGTTCATGCATCAAAACCATGTTTGCTCTTATACCACATGATAGAAAATTGCAACATACATATAACTACAGCATGGCTTAATGCACAAATAAAGATACTCCATTATTGATGCCGGATAGTTTGTTGGGTGTAGTGTAGCCCATAAATGAATCTCCAACGCTCTCTCTACCTCACTTCGTGTGAAGTACTAACTTAGAAGTGATGAAGAATTCCTTCACGTTGTCATGCTTAAATTAACAGACGATTGTTGGATCGATTCATTTAATGTAAGTTAGTAAAAAGATCTCCATCACACTCCATCACACCTTTCCACTACCATGAAGTAGAAGATTCCGATCTCTTCAAAAACAAAAAACAAAAAAGTAGAAGATTCCTAAGCCAAGAGTCCCACCAATAACTCCATTGTCAGTTGCACTCATGATATACACGCAACTAATCATCCTTTTGCTCAAAACATGTAAATAATTATGCAATATTCAACACTAATCTAACAATTAGGAGTATTACTTTTAAGGGGTGAGCATGATTATTTTTTGCCCAAAAATCCTGAGGCATAAACAGACACAAAGAGGCAAACTTAATTCAAGTATTTAATCAGAAGACTAAACCTTAACTGAGAACTCAAATAACATGATATGTTTATACGTCTCCCCGGGTTTAACAACCACAGACGGAAAATTTGGCAGATTGATAGCATTTGGAAATCCCTGCGTCTCCAAACAAAGCCCAGAGTGCTTTCCATATGCAGCTCCACCTTTACCCACAACCCCATTCACATAGTTACCAGTGTAGAATTGCATACCTGGGGCATTGGTCCACAAGTCTAGGACCCTTGAGCTCGACGGGTCCCTCACTTTTGCTGCATGTCTCAAGCCCATCCTCTCATCCCCACAGTCAAGCACATAATTGTGGTCATAACCTAAGCCAACATCATGGATTGAACTCCCGATTTTCTTCTCACTGGTGAAATCAAATGCAGTGCCTTTAACTGGCATGATTTCGCCGGTTGGAATAGTGTTCTGATCCACATGAGTGAGGTGCAATGCATGTATTTGAATCAAATGGTCAAGTATGTTTCCAGAGTTGTGACCAGCTAAGTTCCAGTAAGTGTGCTGAGCTAAACTGATAGGAGTGGGCTTGTTTTCAGGAATAGCCTCCATGTCAAGTCTCAATGTTGTGCTTGAAGTAAGGGTGTAAGTTGCAGTTACAGAAACGTCTCCTGGGTAACCTGTTTTCCAAAAGCAACAAATGAATATTTTTGCATATTTGTGTGTGGGTGGGTGGGTCTCTGTGTGTGTGTGTGTGTGTGTGTGTGTGTGAGAGAGAGAGAGAGAGAGAGAGAGAGAGAGAGAGAGAGAGAGATGGCACCTTCCTCGCCATCACGACTATGATACTTGAAAGTGATGGACGGATTTTCACACTGTTTGTGTTCAACAACATCCCAAACAACCTTATCAAAACCCTTGAATCCACCTGATGAGAAAACGGGTTCAAAAGCATAAATAGTATAGGGGATCAAACTAGTACGTTTTAATCAATTGTAACAATTTTAAAAGAATGGAAAGTGAAATTGTCCATCTCCAAACAAAAAGGATGTTCAATCTTGATGCCATAGGGTAGGTAAATTTGATACATAGTATCAGCATAAAGAAATTAATTCAATGAAGGAGTTTCCTAGGTAAATGAAGCAACCACACGTGTATAAATAAATATTGTCAACTTGAGATTCCAACGTGGTTTTTCAGGAACGAAAGAGGTATAACAAAAGGATTGACACTGAATGCAACATCTCTTGGCGGTATTTTTCAGCACTCCTTGATTGCCTTGAAAAAGTTATGCAATCACCAAAAATTCCTCAGAACTCTTGAAGAACAGGGAAAACTTCTTGGCAAAGCATGTGACCGGCCCGACCTATCTATAAAGTGCAAAGACAAGAAGTGCACTTGTCGTCCTTCATATCGGAAAACCAAACACTTTCAGAAATGGAAGTTCCAATCTCCTGGCAAGTTTTCAAAGTTTCCTAAATCTGGCAAGTTCTCACGCCGGAAAACATGAAAATTTTTCAAGAAGAAGAAGTTCAGAGGGCAACGAAAGTCTGATCGCTGCTACATATGCGGAAAGAAGGGGCACTATGCAAAGCAGTGTCCAAATAAAGCAGCAAGAGATAAAATGGTGAGCTCTTTGGCTCTCATTGATGATGATCTTGAAGATGCTGATGTCGAATCATTATT
The DNA here is from genome assembly GCA_019656275.1 of Rhododendron kiyosumense. NCBI lineage: Eukaryota > Viridiplantae > Streptophyta > Magnoliopsida > Ericales > Ericaceae > Rhododendron > Rhododendron kiyosumense. The sequence goes on along the minus strand of BPLS01000170.1, from coordinate 455,468 downwards.
TTCCATTGATGATGAAGCAACAGATGAAGCAGTCCTTGCATTCACCTTTGATGACTCTTTTGATGATTCTGATTCATTCTCTTTGATCCTAGCCTACTTTGTATTTGTACCCACTTCGTGTCTTAATCATACCGTTACCTATTCCTACAAAGCAGGGCAAGGCAAAAAAAAATTTGGTTCATAATGCTGCACCTTTAATGCTATATTCTTGAGCAAGTGTACCATGTCAATTCCAAGAATTGGTACATGTGTCTCTCTCATATGGCTATGTATTACATGTACACAAACCTATGTTTCTTACTATTAAAGTTCTCACAAAAAATGCATGGTGTGAATTTTTTAGGTAATAAAACACCGCTTTTCCCTACATATAACGTCTGCTACATTTTTACTAGAAACAATATACTTTCATGCTGATATACCCTTCAAATTTGTTTCTTCCATATTCCGATTCAGTTTCTGTATTCATAGAGTTTGATAATAGTACTTGGATATAAATCATCTGAAGTAAAAATGTGAAAAAGAAGAGATGGACGTGATAACAGTATTTTCTTTCGGCGAATCATGCCACTAACAGAATTAGAAAGTAAGCATGAATGGTTGGCAGAATTCAAGAATCATACAAATTGAAAACCAAACAATATTTTCTATGCTGCTGTGCCTTAACGCTGATGATCTTTACCAGAGAAAAAAGTTGCCACCGTCCAGGCGATGACATTGTCCCAAGCATATCCATCAAGATGTATGCAGCTGAACGATAGACAGTACTATGGACAACTCAAGACAATCTTTAAGGCTGGTTTGGATGGATGTTGATTTCAAATGAAGGGAATCCATTTGGCATGTCTTTGGTAAAGCAGAACACCATCAAAAGATCTCCGAACACATACTCGCAAAATATACTTAGACCAATCACCATTCAAAGATTTAAGACCGTGCACCACATCATACCCAAGACTCGCTCGAGTGAACCCCATACGCAAGGGATCTTCAAATTGTCCCCTGAGTGTTTCTGCTTGTTTTGGTGAAGTCCAGGGGATTGGTGTGGAGAGAAGTGTTGACTTGGGAACCAATGTACCACAAACTTGAACATCTTCCAATTGGGGCACCCCATGAGGCAACACTTGGAAGCAACCCTCGACCTTTGGTTCAACCAAGCTTCCATATCATTCCCATACTCTTCAAGTTGAGTGTCTTGTACCAAAGGCAACTTGAAACTCAATTCTGGAGAGCAATCTTCAATCTCAAGGTCATGACTTCCCTCTTCTCCATAACCCTCCTCCAATAGTTCCTCTCCATCTTGTCTAGGCCTAAGGAAACTTTCCTTGAGCATATCAATAAGCATTCCCTCTTCATTATCAACACCAAACTCATCAAAGACGGGCACATCTTCATTCACCTCTAAAGTCTTCATTTCGAGATTCAACAAAGATGGACAAATCTTCTACCTCAAAGACACAATCATCTTCAAGAACACCCTCAAGTTCTTCACTTGGATGTTCACCAAAGATTGGAACATTAGTATACCCATAATCATCATCCAACATGATTCTCTTACCTCCCTAACAAAGAGGGCATTAAGAACATGCTCACTAGCCTTTTCACCAACTTCCAACTCAATAGATGATTCCCTAAGCTTGAAGCATTTGAATATTCCACTAGGTGACAAATTTCTAGCCTCCAATGTGCCGATTAAAGGTTGATTTTTAATTGGGACAGCCCCTAAGGACTTGCTCTTACCAAAACTAGTCAAGGAATCGGC
>BPLS01000170.1:423350-434174 GCA_019656275.1 Rhododendron kiyosumense | reverse complement strand
GGAAAATCCTAGGTTTGCATGGCTATGGTGTACCTTGGTGAGATTCTTGAATCAAATGGATGGTTGAGATGGGAATGGTACATGATCAAAGGGTTGAGAAAAATCCAACTTTTATGGAAAGATCAATGGAAAATCCTAGGTTTGCATGGCTATGGTGTACCTTGGTGAGATTCTTGAATCAAATGGATGGTTGAGATGGGAATGGTACATGATCAAAGGGTTGAGAAGTTGCAAGGTGTTCAAAGAAGTACACTAGGTTTAAGATTTGATTTGGAAGAAAATAAATCTCCAAGATTGGAAGTACCAAAGGTGATCAAATGTCAAGATTCAAATCAAATCTCCCTCCCGCTCTCCTTCCTCTCTCTCTCTCCTCTCCCTCCTCTCTCTCTCTCTCGGCCTCTCCCTCTCTCTCCCTCTCGGGTCTCTCTCTCTCTCTCTCTCTCTCTCTCTCTCTTGCAAGGTACACACATATATATACATGCATATATGTGTCATACAATGGAAGAAAAACAAGTAAAGAATTAGTTTCTTGGTACTTTTGAAATCCAAGGTAGATTCAAGGCTAGGATTCACTTACCAACTCATAAATAAACCTAGGGTACTTTAGGTAATATAATATGCAACTAGGTACTAATATATATACACACACACACACACACACACACACACACACACATATATATATATATATATATATATATATATATACAATGGTGGTTGAAAATCCCAATAAAGAATAATAAAAGGGTACTTTTGTAACTATGCACTTTTGATTAAAATAATAGTACTTTCCCATGTGATTAAAGAAAATGATTAATTTAATGATCCAATAGTACTTTGAAAGATTTACTCCATTATCCAATGGACAAAACTTCCCCTAACATCTATTATCCAATAGATAATAGCTATTAGGCCACATTAAATAATAGAATAATCAAAAAGTACTTTAAAGTAAGTATACTTTTTAATATAAACAAATGGGATTCTATTACCCAATGGATAATAGTTTTCCTAACCATTATTGTCCAATGGACAAAGAAATAAACCAATTTGATTAAAAGAAAAAGAATATTAAAATTTAAAGTCTAGGGTTCAAAAGGGTTAAAAGTTCCAACGAGGGGCAAAACGGTCATTTTGCCAAGACTAGGTGACTTTTCGGTTTAGTTACTCTAACCGGATGGTTAGATGCTAACTAGGCTTGCTAAGTAGGACTAAAGTGCAAGAAATGAAACTTGAGGGGCCAAAGTGCAATTACGACAAATTACAAGAATTAAAGTAATTCAAGCAATTAAAATTAATAACTCGAATAATAAAAATAACATTTTATTCAATGAAATTCAGAGTTATTACAGAACACGTGAAAGCCCTAACTTTTCTCCTCTCCTCTATTCCGATGAATCTCTTTCTCACGCCTCATAGTTGAAAACTCCATAGCCAAATGCCACAGCCCTACGCCTCCTGACCTTCGCAGCTCCTCCACAGCTCCTACTCCTCTTGACCTCCACAGCCCATGATGAGGTAACTCTCTCTCTCTCTCTCTCTCTCTCTCTGAAAAAATGTCACTTGTGAATAAAATCAACCGGAGGCGTGTAGTGACGCTTGCTCCAATAAAAGGAAGCATAAAGCACAAGATGTTCGCCATCTCTCTCTCTCTCTGATATCTCTGATTTCTCTGTTAGCTATAGAAAAATTCAGCGGAAACGAACTCTAGATTGCTATGTTTCCTATACTTTGCTTGACCATTTCTGCATTTCATTGCTTACCCATTTTCTTTCTATGTTGATATAGTGTCTATGTAGTTTAATGCTTCATGTATTTCTTCTGTTTTTTTTTTTTTTTTTTTTGATTTTTGGAGTGATGGGCACCAACTGTTTGATTGATTGCCTCAATGAGTATTACTTTTAGAGAAGATCCAAAATGCAAGCTAGACGTTGAAAAGGAATATAGTGGCGAGTTATACCAAGATAGGAATTTTGGGTTTTGGAAAAAATATTTGATAGGGTTTTCACTTACCTTCAAGTTCAAAAATTTGATGCATTGTGCATTCATTGGTAGTTTATTAAAGATAACAAAGCTTGGAAAATTTAACCATAAACTTTTGAAACGGTTGTAAGAGAACTACAAAAATGGTCTGACAATAAGTTTCACAAGAATTGTAATGTTGTCGAAAAATAAGTTCCATTATGTAACTCTTTTAGTTTTGTGATGAACTTTTAGAAGTATTAATTCTTTTTAAAGTGGCAATGGGATTAGTGTTGGTGAAACAAGGCGAAAGAGGGAGAGTGTGCCATATCTAGATGGGGAAACCAATGAAGCAAACAAACGCCCTCACAGATTATATTATAGATGGAGGAAAGAGCAAAATACTTCTCAACTCTCATCACTCAGTGGAAGTATTCCCCAAGGAACTGTACGAAAGGATTTGCAGAGTGGTTCCTCTCTAACATTTGAACTTGGTTAGCATTTTTGCATTCCCTATCGCTTAACCCTCAACTTTGTAGAGTTTTAGATAGATTAAGCAATATGTATGCAACCTTATAGTTCTATTTGCCTTTGCTTCCAACCATTTCTTTAACAACCACAAGTACAAAATTTACCAACGATGTCAACCTCTTCCAAGAAGATGACAATCTTAAAAATCCTCCAGAAGAAACTCTGGGATCACCATAACCGCAGGAAATTGCTTGGAACTTTTTGGCACATAGAAATCGCCTTAAAACTTTATTGTATGTGTTAAGCGTCCTGTTCAACACAAGCACCACAGCTGTATAGATCTAAAGTATCTAACTAGGGATGTTATAATGGATTGTGCCCTCCTTTTGGTAACAACTGTTAGTATCCCTCCTATACTTATACTTTTAGAAACTAATGATGTTTGATGCTGATGGAGCAAAACCCAACGTACCCACACTTGTATATGTGCTAAATTTAGTGACCTCGTGTCCATTACTTTTTTTCAATTTCTTTGTATTGGGCCTTGATTGCGCGCCTTGTGCGCAATCATCTCACTAATGGATATTATATTAGTCAAAATGTTGGAACTTGTAATAACTCTGAATTTCAATTAATAAAAAGGTTATTTTTATTTTTCAAGTTATTAATTTTAATTGCTTGAATTACTTTAATTCTTGTAAATTGTCATAATTGCACTTTAGCTCCTCAAGTTTCATTTCTTGCACTTTAGTCCTACTTAGCAAGCCTAGTTAGCATCTAACCATCCGGTTAGAGTAACTAAACCGAAAAGTCATCTAGTCACCGCAAAATGACCGTTTTGCCCCTCGTTGGAACTTTTGACCCTTTTGAACCCTAGACTTTAAATTTTAATATTCTTTTTCTTTTAATCAAATTGGATTATTTCTTTGTCCATTGGACAATAATGGTTAGGGAAACTATTATCCATTGGGTAATAGAATCTCATTTGTTTATATTAAAAAGTATACTTACTTTAATGTACTTTTTGATTATTTTAATATTAAAAGTGACATAATAGCTATTATCCATTGGATAATAGATGTTAGGGGAAGTTTTATCCATTGGACAATAGAGTAAATCTTTCAAAGTACTATTGGATCATTAAATTAATCACTTTCTTTAATCACATGGGAAAGTACTATTATTTTAATCAAAAGTGCATAGTTCCAAAAAGTACCCTTTTATTTTATTTTATTGGGATTTTCTACCACCATTGTACATGTATATATATGTGTATATATGTATTGTACCTAGTTGTATTTTATATTGCCCAAAGGTACCCTTGGCTATTTATTGAGTTGGTAAGTAAATCCTAGCCTTAAATCTACCTTGGATTTTAAAAGTACCAAGATAATACTTCTTTATTTGATTTTCTTCCATTGTATGACACATGTGTGCATATATATATATATATATGTATGTATGTATGTACCTTGCAAGAGAGAGAGAGAGAGAAGGCCGAGAGAGAGAGAGGAGGGAGAGGAGAGAGAGAGGAAGGAGAGAGGGAGGGAGATTTGATGTGAATCTTGGCTTGATTTTTGGTTGTACTTCAAATCCTTGGGATTTCTTTTCTTCCAAACAAAATCCTAACTCTATTGTACTCCAATATACACCTTGCATTTGTTTCAACCCTTTGATCATGTATCATTCCCATCTCAACCATCCATTTGATTCAAGAATCTCACCAAGGTACACCATAGCCATGCAAACCTAGGATTTTCCTTTGATTTTTCCATAAAAGTTGGATTTGATTTGATTTAAAAATTGGGAAATGGAGAGAGAGAGGGGGCCGGCCATCTTGGGGGAGGGGGAACCCTTTGCCTATAAATAGAGGCTCACACTTCACTTGAAAAGCACACCTCAAAGCAATTAGCTCCTCCTTCTCTCTAGAATTCAAGCTTTCTTTGTTCTAAGTTCAAGAACTTTCTTTGTTCTTGAGAATTCTTGAGCGAAACCACTAAACCACTTCCAAAACCACCCGACGATCTTAAAAGTAGTGTAGTAGTAGTTAGGAAGTTGTTTCTAGGAAAAGTAAACCAAAACTTTTCCTTTCGAAGCAATTCGAGGGCCGTTACGCTGCCGAAATCAAACCGACGTCCAAACCACCGCCTAGAAGAACGGTAGTGATCCTTGCCTAATTTTCAAAAGCTTACTTTATTTTTGTAAAATAGTTGTAATCTTACTATGTGAAACTCTACTTACTTTCTTAAAGTTTGAAAGTGACTTTGATCGTTGTTTGAAAAGTAAAAATGCATGATTATGTTGTTTATGGTATTCAAGCATGCTACGTGACTTAGATGTTCTTATTATACTATTTTGAAGCTGGAATGAATGCATGTTGTATGAAAAAGTCCCACACGCGGAGTCTTGCATGTGAACGTGACACGAAAACTAAGAAAGTAGAAACATGGCACCTAGGGTGTGTTTAACAAGGTTGTTGTGTTTTCCCGGTTGGAAAATATCTTCGAAACTACGTAATGACTATTTCAAGGGTATTACATAAGTGTGTGTGTGCGCCAATGGGAACCCGGTGCGGCGGAACCATTGTGAGGATACTCGAGATACCGGAACGGCGGAATCGAGGTTGGGTGAGTAGCTTGGTTATCCGCGGTACGGAGCCAATGCAATGTGTGCCAATGGGAACCCGGTGCGGCGGAACCATTGTGAGAATACTCGAGAGCCCGGAACGGCGGAATCGAGGTTGGGTGAGTTAAAAAGGTGTTTTTGAAAAAGGGTAACAATGAAAAGGTTAACGATGAGTCAACGCCAACGATAGTTACAAGCGAATGTGAACATGTCAGCATTATTGTCTTTATTCCCTGCTTATGTACTTATCATGTGGAAATCGATGTTAGTAAGTAGGATTATACTATTGAGCCTTCGTAGCTCATGGTGTTGCCTTTTTGGTGACCCTGGCATATTATATGGGTGGCGACGCCGGTATAATATGTCAGATTTGATAGATGAACAGGGCGAGCTATTCACCTTGGAGGCGTACGGAGCCGAAGAACTCGCTAGGTTGGAGGAACAAGAGGAGCCGTAGAATAGGACTTCTTAGTTCCCTTTTTGTTGTCTTTTGAATTTCAAATGCTCTTATGAGAGCCGTTTTGTAATAATGAGCAGTGACTCGCTTATTTCTGTAATAAATTATTTCCTTAACGTACCTAAAATTAGGGGTGTTACAGAACCACTTCATATTAAATGCATTGTACATATGTATTCAACCTTGCTTTTGACAAACTAAGTGCTCCTTTATGTTTGTTTGTAGAGTCATGCTTTCAATGGTGGTCAAGTGTTATGGTGGATCTAGTCGATACACGGGGATACTCGAAGAATTGGAATGGGTGTACATCTCAATCAATGATAATAACATTCATTGGTTTATATGTGTCGTAAACTTCAAACATGCAATTGTATATGTACTTGATTCATTATCTTCTTTGAGCAAATCCAAAGTACAGAACGAGAAGTTTTTGCGTGTTCTTTAATACTTGGTGATGTAATTCAACACTTGGGGAATAATTGATGTGTCATGAAAGCCCAAAAGCTACCAATTAGAAGACTGAAATGACTTCTAGTTCAAGAACCACATAGCAATGATTGTGGCGTACACACTGCAAAGTACTTTGATTTGGAGCAATTTAATGAGGAAGAAGCCGCTAAGGTATCAAATTAGTCATTTTATTCATCTTACAGTTATAATTCGTTTGGACCACTTATTATTTCTAATCTTTGGTTATTTTGTTAAATGCATTTGAAATTCACTTCTAAAGAGGGTAGGAACAACTTGGTTTTGGACTTGATCCTTTGTAAGGAGAACATAATCAGGAATGAAGTCATCCAAAAGGCTCAACAAAAATACTGCAACACTAGAATGATAATTTGATACCAATTGTAGTTCTTTTTTTATGACAAATGTAGTTAAAATTCAATTATTGAGACAAATAATGATATGGCAAATGCTGCCTTTTTATGAACTTGATGATATGGCAAAATTCAATCACGTTGTAAACTTAATGAATGTGAGGTGCCTTGGTGGGCTTTGTTGTAAACTTGATATGGCAAATGCTACCTTTTTGTAAACTTGGTGGCTCTTGGTGTTTGATAAATGCTGATCTTGGTTAGTATCTTTGTGGTGTTGTTTGGTATGCCATGAACAGGTTGTACCATTTCAATACCCATACATACAGAAATTTGGGCACACCCATACTTAACAGAAATCCGGACATACTTCTCATTTCCATAGCAATACTTACCATTTAAACAGAGTGTGTTTACTAAAATCTGGGGATTCTTACCATCTCAATAACCGTAAATACAGAAATTTGGGCATAATTCTCATTTCCATAGCATTACTTACCATTTAAACAGGGTGTGCTTAATAAAATATGGGGATTCTTACCATCTCAATAACCGTACACTGCCTTACCACAACTACAGATAAGTTTTTATCTAGATCATTGCCTTGATTTTACTGAATTAAAATATTACAATAAACTTCTTGTCTTTACTCACTGCCTTAATACAAACAAAGGTCACATTTATCCTTCACAATCCTTGTCTGAAATCATCTTCCCATCCTCAAATGTTGCTACCATGGAACTGGGCTTGCACACTCTCGAGATTTCTTGACCAGTTAGTAGTCCACAAAGTTCAAGTTTAAAAATTGTGCATATTATAGTTTTGAATACTAAAACCGCTCACTTTGGCATATGCATTATAGAATATTTTTTCATCCTCATGTATGTCAAAAGTCATTTGGTATACTTCTTCTTCTATTAATTCATCCAACCGTTTTTCGTCATTTCCGTCATTATTGCTAGAGTCGTCACAAATGTCAATCACTTCATTCTTTCCATTCTCCTAAATATTGTCATCCATCTCTCTGAATCTGATTCAGACAAATAGGATCACAATTAATGGTAAAAACTAACATAAATATGTTAACAACAAATACTATATTACGTACAGTATGACAAGCAAAACTATATTACCTACGGAGATTACCTACCATTTCCATAATCATAGTTACCACACACAAAAAAAAGGATTTTTACTAAATTCTAGATATGCTTACAACAAATATAGAGAACTTATTCTCCTGCTACTTCCTAAATACAATTTTCATCTGTAATAAAAATACCATAAAAAGAGGTACAAAAAACCATAGTCAATGGTAAGTATAACCATAAAAAACGTAAAAACCTGGGAAGCTTTATTTGATTATTGTGAAACACTTATTCGAGATTCTTCAACTTATAATCTTTCGATAAGTTGGTATGAGGTAATCATCATCACAACTAAATTCAATTTGTTTTTCAAAAAGAACTTACTTGTTCAACTTCTTCAACTTGTTATGGAGTTTCTTCTTAAATCTTCATTTTTTTTTTGGACAATATGAGAGATGAATGGGAGCTAGAGGAATTAGAGTGGATAAGTTTGCAGAGTTTAAGGTAAGTATGGAGAAACCTAGTACCATTAATGTCATAATTGGTGGTAGGTAAATAAGGCAATTGGCAAAATGTGAATCAATTTGTGTGGTAAAACTGGTTTAAGTATATAGTCGTTTTGCCCTTATTTCATGATAAGTATTGTCAACCACATGGTAAGTTTTATCAACGAATATCTGTCCATAGTAAAAATTCAGATTTTGGGGTATCTCTAGCCTTATACTTTAAATTTTAATGACGGATGGGTATACATTTAATGACGGATGGGTATACATTTATGTATATCTTCATTAATGTTATATTACCTACCACATTAAATTTTATTTGGATGTATTGTATTACTTTTATGATAAATTAAATAAAAACATTTATATTAATAAAATTACTTTAAAAAAAAGATCAAATAAATGTGATATTTCAATTTGCTGGTTCACTAGTAGTTATTCTTACATTAGCCAAGTGATCAATATTAACCTTAAAGACTGTTACTTCTTCATTTGCTAATTGATCAATGCTAACCATCAAATAACCATTTTTGAAATTTGCTAATTGTGTAATTTACATAATTGAAATAGATAAGTCTGTAGTTATGCAATTAAACAAATTAGTCAACCTACTTTAGCCAATTATATTAATTTTCACTAATCACTATCAATCAACATCATTATTAACTACCACATCTACTAAATATGATCTTAATCAATTCAAATCGTGTCACGCTTTCGATTTTCAACATAAATAATAATCAATTTCAATAAATACAATCAATATTGACGTACCGATAATACCCAAATGACTTATTTTCCTAGTTCTCAAAATTAAAATTACAAGTTACAATCCTGGTTCGAAACCCCAAGTTATGCAAATACCAAAATAATATTACAATCTCATTATTCATTCTTTCAGATACTACTCTCAAAGAAAATGCAAATTTAACTCATCCTTTATACCTCCGAGACACACGAACTACAAGCATGAGATGCACGCCATGCCGATTTCCTTGCTTTTTACCTGAAAATGATAGGTTGAGCTACACTAGCCCAGTAGAGAAATCTATACGCAAGTTATAGGAAAATATGATGAGTTATGCATCTAGAGTGAACAACGATAGATAAGCCCAAGTATACAAGACTCAACAGCAGCACACTATAATCAGGGATTCTAGACAACCTATGTGAAGGACCTATCTACTCATACGTCAAACCAAGACCATCAATATTTCTATATCATTCCAAGTAAATAAACAACAGCTTTAGTACCGTTCATTATATCTCGAACAATTTCACAATCTTTCACATTTTATAGTTCATCACCAAATCCCACTTCTCATTATCATAAACCAATTTCGTGTCACGTGTCTGAGCCTAAGCTCTTGCCAGGAACTTACTCGATAAGGAGCCCTGAAAACAAATGATATGAGCATTTAGCTCCTGCCAAGCATTTACTCATTCAAGATTATACGACTTGAGCATATAGCTCTCAGGCATTTACTCATTTAAGAGCCCTGTAATTATATGATTTGAGCATATAGCTCCCAGGCATTTACTCATTCAAGAGCCCTGTAATTATACAATTTGAGCATATAGCTCCCAGGCATTTACTCATTTAAGAGCCCTGTAATTATATGATTTGAGCATATAGCTACCAGGCATTTACTCATTGAAGAGCCATGTAATATTCTCGTTGCGTCCGATTGTTATTCACATTTCAATTCGCGTTTCCAATTTACAAGCACCAAACCATCTCTTTGTGACCATTTGTCATCCATGTTCATTCCACGTTCCACAAACATCAAATCATTCAATCAAATCCAAAAGTCATTTAATCAAATAAGTACTTCTCTATCAATTACGCACATCACAATATTTCTTATGATCTACGATATTCACAGACTCTTTTATGCTACTATAGCCTTTACGACAACAGTCCAACTATACTAACGAAAAACCAATGGCACAGATACGTTCGACGAGTCGTACGATGCGATCTTTCAAACGTAGGAATGATTGTCAAATATTCTGATTTTCAGCAGAGCAGTCCGTGTTCAAAAGTTTATTAAAAATAGCATACTCAATATTTTTCAATGATTCTAACACCAAAACATCACCAACTTACCCATCCTTAAAACCTATAAGGACCAATAACCAATAGCATCGTTTAACCATAGTAAACGATGAAAAACGCAGCTCTGTACGCTGCCCAGATTTCCAGATTATAGGGTAATCTTCTAAAAATCACTAAAAATCGAATTCATAATACTTTTGAATGATTCCAGTCCCAAAAGTTGCGCGAGTGAACGAAGCTTAAAAGGTATGAAGGAACCCTAGTCAAATCCGCACTCCAAGTATGGTTAAACAGGCATTTATCGAAGCAATACGAATCTGCATGACAGATTGACACACCTCCACTCAAATGATCATAACTTTCGGTGTACTAAGAGTTTTAAGACAATTCCAATGGCAAATGCAAGCTAACTTCAAGACCTTCGAACCGATTTAAAGTTTGCGTAAAACGGACATCGGACGAGGAAGTTATGGCCATTCGAAGTGGGCTGAAACCCAGAAAACGAGACAGATTTCAGACCAGATTTCTAAAATCAACCATTAATTCAATTCTCAACGGTTTCGGGTGATTCAAGCGGCATTAGAATGGGCTTTAAGTCTACTCTATTTTCCTATGAAGGAACCAAAATTCAATTCCGAGTTTAAGACAATGAAAACCCCCATAAACAGTGACCCGTTTTCTGCAGAATTTCAGAAATGGAAATAACAACCTCAAACAACGAAACGAAGCACGATCTAGGAACATAAACACCGTATAAACGCATAACAAGCGTACGAAATCCCTACCTCACGGGTTTTGAACAAAACCCGACCCTTTGACCAAGTCAACCGAGCTCCCA